>JAECUM010001074.1:0-81186 GCA_016617855.1 Megalonaias nervosa
GGGGTCCAAGACAGCCTCCCTACCGAACGGACGGTTACTTTGACAGTGGCTGATGGTGCGAAGGTCTCAGCAGAGTCCAAGCCTCGCGGCCAAAGTGAAGGTACATCCAATAATCAGAGTGGAGGTTTGGAAGGGGATGGTGACAAGGAAAGTATCTCCGACACGGTACAGTCCTCACGTCGTGCCAAGACAGACGAAAAGAAGGAGCAGCAGTTGTTAAAAGCTTTGAGGGAACAGGAAGAGGCGCTTCCTGACGCATCCCTTCTCACACAGTGGTATAAATTGGATAAAAATGCTGTACCACCCGTCTATAAGCTACAAAACATAAGGTGACTCACTATATAAAATCTAAAGTCCAAAACTTTAAAATTAATTTTGTTCGCGTTTAAATACACTTTTATTCTGAAGGATATTTTCAAGGGACCGAGGGATATTTTTTTATCACGGGCAATGTTGAGAACAACACCACATTCATAAGCTCCTCGTTAATAAGATCAAGTGCTGACAAAGTTATGTCATTATTTGTTCAAAAATGAACTGCTGCCATTATCACTTGTATGAGAATTTCAATGTGACCCATACTATGTACTGTTTGTAAATATTGCATGTTCAGGTTGCTGTTTTTTTTTTTTGTTTTTTGTTTTGTTTTGTTTTTTGTTATAGACCAAATAGACACTGCATTGTATGAATTGAGAAATTAGACATAAATCAGACAGAATACTTGTGTCTGTCGTCAGGTATTGAGGCATTAGTTACATTCAGGTGCATCCAAGCTTGGATTATTATGTTTAAAATAAAGGTGAATGAAACTATCGTCTTATCGTGCATATATTAGTGCATATATTAGTGCTAATTGCCAGGCAGAGGTATGAAGTTCAGTGCCATTCTTTTATTAGTTTAAATTATGCAGACAATTTCATGGCTGATTTGCGAGATTTGCGACATCTACTTCTTAATCTACCAGCATTTTTCACTTTTTACGGGTATCTAAAAATCTCTATGCCGTCAATACCATACTGTTAAAATATTCATAGTCAGTGTTGAATAGATTTTACTGTCGTAAAGGTGCCGTATGTACTTGCTTATAAGTCGAGTAAAATTTCAAACAACAAAGATCCTGATCTGTCGTGTCATAATGCATCGCAGATTAAGACCTATGCTGTTTGTTCTATTGATTACTCCTAACAAGTGCACAGAATCAGATCTGCCGGTGCATTTGGCTACGGCAGATCTGGGTCTGTGCAGTTTGAAGTTGAACTCATCTTATAAGCGAGTACTGAAGGTAATAAATTCAAAATTACAATTACTATTTTAAAAAAATTGTAGTAGTTGAGTGCAGTTACAATTACCCTGTCACACTGAAGAAATAAATTACAATTACTTTTTGTTATCAGGGCAATTAGAGTGCAATTACAGTTCTTCTGTTCAGTCTGTCACACCACACAGTTCTCATTGGTTAATTCACGCTTTACGCAGAATGATGGCCTTCGCACTCAAGAGTTCAACGTAACACACTGAATTTTGTAAAACTAATTTTGCAAAATTTGTAAACAATTCTTTTTGTCCTCTTTATATCTCCGTCATTCTAATCATGCTGTTATGCTGTAAGTCGCTAATTTAACAATGACAAATAGAAAGAGTAATTGTAACTTGAAAGTAATTATCACTTTGCATTATTTTTCAGAATTTGTAATCAACTGCAATTACTGATTACTCTTTGGCAAGTATTGATTAAAATTACAGTTTTATATTCCAAGTAATCAATTACTTAATTGATCACTTTAATAATTACTTACTGTACAACTTTGTTCACAGCATTGCGGGTAAATAGCCCAGACTTTTTAAAAATTTTATTATTTAAAAGAATAATGAAACGATATTCCTGCCTCGTAAAAGTTTCATGTGTTTGAAGGCTGGTTAGTTATTGAACAAAAGTTCTTTATAAAATCCAGTGCGGTGTACAAAGACATTGAAAAGGGAGACGCAACCCATCGAGATATAGCGAAAGGGCAATGGAAGGAGACAAGTGGAAAAATATTGAGAATCTTTCAGGAGTACGCACCCAAGGTCATCACCGATCCATATGCACTCCGCAAATACTCAATGTCTTGTAAGTTTTCTTATAGCGACCGCGTGACATTTTTAAAAAATTATTTTCAATTACTTGAACTGTTCATTGGTTAAAAGGATCAAGAAGTTCTTTTTATAATTAGTCAGATATCGAAGAAAAATGTTTCATGAAGCTTTTGAGAGACATTTTGTGTTGATATTTCTCGATAAAAATAGGCTTTTCACCTGAGGGCCGAACGTCTGTACCAGCCGCTTGCTCTAGTAAGGTAGGGGGCACAAGCATAATCCGTGATTGGTCATGTAAATGGAACGCTGATATGTATTCGTATTGATCAAGCAGTGAAAATCCAACGACATTCTGGATGATCCCTTTGATCACGGATTTGTGGCTGATATTTATTAGCAGTTAAACAGGTGATGTGCGTCGTCTGTGGGCCACTTTGTCAGGTCGATACCAAGGCCAGTCAGTTAATTAGATCTCTATGAAATTCAACCTTCGTCACTGGCACCAAAATTGAAATGTTAGACTGAATCAAAGCAGGGACCCGCTTGCTATTTATAACGGGTTCTCGGCCTTGAAATGTTGACAAATTGTGTATATTAAGTTTGTGCCCATACAGACACTTTTATGTGCTCATGGAAATATTTGTGTCAGGCGAAACTACTTTTAAAGATTTCTTATGAATTTTAACTTCCAATTATGTAATTAGGTCGTTAGATACTCAGAGTTTTAGCTTAACCTGTTTCTGTAACAGTAAATGACCATATTAACAAAAGTAACATTGTATTATCTATATAAATTTCTTTAAGAAATACAAACTGCATGCTGTTTAGTCGTCATTGACCGAAAACATTTTATGTTTCAGTACTTGACATGGAATTGGAACAAAGCATCCTAAAAGCAGGGGACATGTGTGGAGACCAATGTATGGTTGTCAGGCGGATTATTAAAAATATGGTGAACTTGCCGGACGAGGAAAACGCTGGCGAATTTCTTGACCTTTATCCATCAATGCAAAAACGGGCTGACAGAAAGAAATATGAACAGTTAATAAAGATTCGTGATGATGTCATACTCAGCAAGGTTGGTTAGTTTTCACCGAACCTTCTTTAGATTCATTAGTCAATCAGGGCCGGATCAAGTCAGATGTTTTTGGGGGTGGGTTCCCAAAATTTTCAAAAGGGGCCTGACTTTTCTATAAAGGGCACCAAAGCAAATGGCTTTGTGTCTCTTTACTGAAAGTGTACATAATACCCAATGAACGTGCGCAATAATAAAACGATGGTCAAATTTCAAGTGATAAGTGACTATGCGGTTGTGTGTATGTACGTCTTTTTAGCGGCGGGGGTGGGGTGGGGTGGAGTGGGGTGGAGTGGGGTGGGGTGGGGTGCTGGTGTCCGGCAGTTCTGGAATCCCTCCCCCTCCCCGATCCGGACCTGGTCAGTAGATTAAATGAATCTTTCTAAAGTCGTATTTGTTAGAACAAGTGATCCCTTGCAATAATAATAATAATAATAATAATAATAGAGATGAAGAAAAGGGAGGTTGGGAGACAGCTTTTAGGGGAGATGTGCTGTATTTTTGCTTACGGTTAACAACAACAACAACAACAACAACAACAACAAATAACAACCACCATTCACTGAACACTGGATGGCATTTTTAATTTCCTCTTTTACAGACGATTACAAATTCCACTGCATGCTTCTTAAGACAATATATTATTTGTATTGAAATTTGTATTGGAAATGACGAGAGTAGATTTTGTTATGATACTTGGTTGTAATGTTTTGAATGTTGCAGGTTCCTGGGTCTAATGTTATAACGTTTGACATTGATTGGGCCCCGGGAGGTGTTCGTCTGGGAGGAGATCGGAGTCACCAAACATACCTTGACCGATTCTGTAAGCAGTTTACCGAATTAATACAACGGAGGCTAAAACAAGGTTTTGAGGAGGAGGAGTCACGTGAACAAACGTCAGATCTCTACAGAGAGGTTTCACAACACGTGAACTACTGTCATGAGAGGTGGGCAGTGCAATCCTTTAACAAAGAAATATATAATAAACATTTTTACATATTTGCAGAAGATTATAATTTCAATGATGTAACTAGAAGGATTGCAGTTCTCTAGTTGGAGTTTAGATAATGTTTCCTCTTTGATCACGACCCTAAGGACTTATAACCATTTTCTAGCTGACAGGGTGATAAAGAAGTCATGAAAAGTAGGCTTTGATCATTTTATCTTTATCGGGGGTGGGGTAGTGTGAGGTGTACGTGGGCGGAATTAGCACTGTCACTCTTTTGTTGGGAAACTACTTTTGCTTCCCTTGTCTGCCCATATGAGAATTTTATTTGGTGAAACGTTTTCTGCTGTTAATGAGGAATAAAACATTTCTGACTGGATGGAAAGTCCCTGCTATCATCCTCACCCATCCTACGACCCTGACTTAACTCCCATCTTTCCACTCCCACTTTCTAAGAAAACATCGTTGATGCGTTACTGATGATGAATACAGTTAGCAAACAAGATTGATTTTGAAGGTTACATCGCAGAACCAGATAGGTTCAGGATTAAGTTCCCTGGAATTTTTATATGTTCAGTATTTATTGAATGGTAGTAATAGTTTTCTAAGACGAAACTTTGTTTTTCAAGATTGCATAAGCTTTAATGATACCTTTTGCAGCTTAATTTACAATTTTTATTCCTGCTGTCTCGGAAAGGATACTTATATCTTGTGTCAATTTATGTACTATCAAAATGGTACTTATTTGGCAAGATCTGAAAACAAAAGCGAATATTAATTTTTCAGATCTAAGACCTTCCAAGGTCGAAAAGAGATTTTACAAGACATAAAATCTTACCTGAGGTCGGACTATAGGTGTCCTCTTGTTGTTCATGGGCAACCTGGATGTGGCAAGACGGCCATCTTATCAAAGGCTGCGAAGGAAGCACACAAATGGTTGAAAGGGTAGGTAAAAACGCATTGCCGACTAATACCTGCATTCACGACATGCATGCACTAAGCAACATGTATTTAATTTTAATTCTATACAATTTGAATTCTATTCAACACTGATCTTTTACCAACATGGTTTTCTAGATGCAGATTTTTTAACTGTTATATGCACGTAGAGACTATCCTTTGGAACATGCATTTCCTTCAAATAATTATAAATGAATATACATTGTGGATTCAGGTCAATTATCAGTTTAAATGTCTGAATTTGTTTAACAACATCGAAAATACCGTAACAGTTTCAACCGTTTTAACAGCCATATACTTTCAAGGTGTGCGAGTATATACAAAAAAATATGCATTTTTTCTATGTCTTTGTAATAGTCATTTAGATTAGCTCATATTGCATCTTGTGGCTCAGAAAAAGAAATGTTTTTATTGGTTCATAACACCAGAAATGGAGTACTTATGTATACATGCACCCTTCTTTTATACTTTGTTAATATATGTAAACAATAATGAAAATATATTACTGTTCTTCATTTCTAGAAATTCGTTATGTTGTTTCTATAAATAACTGTAATTATAACAATTTAAGTTCTTTTTTTGCACGATTCATGACGTTAGCAAGCTTGAAAATTGGTTACACAGTCAACACGAATGACCTTCGATTCGCGTCTGCTGTTATACATTTAGTTATGATCACGACTTCATGAATGCTGGCAAATAATGAAGTTCCATTTTTTTCAATGTTTAACAAATGGTAGTTGCTCTCTCTTCGTTTGAAATGTTCCCCCTAAATTTGTATATTATACAAAATTGTTTGTGAAACAAAAAACCCCTGATATAACCATTCCTTCAACAATATTGAAGATGTTGTACCTGCCTACTACATACCAGGTCATTGCCATATTTATAGAAATAAAAACGAATGCAATCATACGTGCTATTCATAATTTTGTCTTAAAATATGGTTGGACCGAAATGGCTGATACCTGTTAAATAAATCAAATATGTAATTTTTATTTTCCAATGACGAATCAAATTGCAGAACGAGCGTTGCTGTGGTGTTACGTGTTATTGGGGTGACAACGGCATCGTGCAATATCCGCTCTCTCCTGCATGGAATCTGCCTCCAATTGTGCGAGATTTTTAACAATAATCCAGAGCTTGTGCCTGATGTAAGTCTTGCAATCAGACTGGTTCTAATCTCTAAAGTGAAGTATCTCACCAAAGACCCGGCATAGCAGTCATCATTTTGTCTGTCTCTCGTTCTTTAATTTACAATTATTTTGTTCAATTTGCAATTATATTAATGCATTGTCATCACACGTCGTACTCAAAGTTTGGAGTGCTAAATGGAAGGAGCATAAGCTCTATTTTCACCTGAGGTGAAACCTGTCAGATACTTCATAGAAGCTTATTTTCTTTGTGTTGTACATTCTTGATTCTGCTATAATAACAGGATTGTACTCTGTGGTGGTTTTAGCCATTGATCTATTGTTATCCTTATGTCGTCTGTTTCAAAGTTACACGAAATAAAAAAGAAAACCACAAAAAAAACAAACAAACAACAACAACAAAAAAACTTTGATTTATCTGAAAACCTCTCGTCGTCATAAACTATTTAAACTGTATTAATGTATCGAACTTGCTTACCGGTTGTTCGTCAGGTCTTTTTCCAGCGAAATAAACTTTTCATTCTATCTTAAAAAAAAACAAACATTACCTAAATGCTGAAGCGAAGGATCTGAGTACTAGGTGTTTCCAGGAAAACTTCATTGCTGGATATTTTCCGAAACATTTAACCTTAGCAATGCAACAAAGAACTGCACAATTTCTCACCTATTTTGCATGCATTTGCTATTCTGGACATGGTGTTTAAAGAGTAAGACTTGACATATTTTTCATGCCTTATTATCATTTTTGTAGGATTACAAGGGACTGGTAAACTATTTTGCACACAGAATCAATCAGTCCAGCAAGGATCATATTCTAGTAATCTTTATTGACTCCTTAGACCGTTTGACAGGTAAGAATTTAACATTTTGCATGCATTTATGTCTTTCTTGTGACGCACAATGCTAAAAAAGACGTGCGTCGATATCTCATATAACATACTGAACCTGTAAAAAATAAATAAATAAATAAATAAATAAATAAAAACGTCATCCCGCGAAGATATTGCTTTCATGTGCTTTTCACTTCAACTGAATTTAAAGTGTTATTAAAAGAAACGACACAGTTTCTTACCGTAAAGTCTGGGGCTGGGGGTAAAATGTTTCCTTATATATTTATAAATCTGTTAGGAATTTCTTGATAAAGTAGTTTGCTAAGTCATAAGCAAGGAAGGAGAGGGTATACCTAACTTGGTGAATATACAACTTGCAAATTATAAAATGTCGCGAAGACTTGAGTACTAGATTTCAAATATCAAGAAATTTCTGTGACGTTTTAAGTACTAGGACAACAAAATAATTTTATGAGGTATTCTAGAGCAAGTTTGTTGAAATGCATCTTGTTAATAAAATGTTACTCTTTCACATGAATTCTTCATATTAGGTCCACAATTGCACAATGTTTAAAAACATCATTACACATATTTTCAGATGACCACGGTGGTAGAAGCATGTCTTGGCTTCCGAGGGAGCTGCCCCCACATACTCGTATTGTAGTATCAACACTTCCAGACAGTAAGTTCGAATGCTTGGAAAACTTGAAGAAAATATTTGCTGAGAAAAATGATGTATTTTTGGAAGTGGGTGACTTGCATGACGCAGATGCTTTTGCCATATGTGAACACTGGTACAATAAACAGAAAAGGACTGTCACCAGTGAACAATATGAAGTTCTGTTGGAAGCTTTCAGAAAATGTCCATCGCCTCTTTACTTAAAACTTATCTTTGGCGAATCTTTGTCCTGGCCAACCTACATGCCTATAAACCAAATCAGGTTGTCAGACACCGTCAGGAAAATGGCTTCCTTCAAGTTTGGGCAACTTGAGATCAGGCACAGAGAGCCATTGGTGCGAAGAGCAGTTGGCTATATTACAGCCTCGAGAAATGGCATTGCAGACTCAGAGATGATTGATCTTCTGTCCTTAGATGACGTTGTCATGGACGATGTGTTTTCGTACTGGAAACCACCAAAAAGGAGATTTCCGACGATCCACTGGGTACGGTTGAGGAATGATCTGAATGATTATTTGAGACTTTGTGCAGTTGATAATGCTCAGACTTTGCAATGGGACCATTCTCAGTTTCATGAGGCAGCAGAGGATCGTTACCTTAATCAGAGAGATAAAGCTCCCTCATATCACAAAGCACTGGCTGAGTATTTCATGGGAACGTGGGCCGACAAACCAAAACCATATAGTGGCAATGACAAGGGAGCGCTACGCTATGTTGCAGCTCAACCTTTCTACTTTGAAGAAACTGGACCAGATGGAAAGATCAAAGGCAGAAAGTATAACCTCCGAAAAGTCAATGAGCTCCCATATCACTTGCTGAATTCTCAGCAGATGGATTTATACAAATCAGAGGCTATGTGTAACTTCGAATGGGTATTGGCAAAACTCTGCGGGACATCACTCGGAGTCCTATTGGAAGAGTATCATATTGGTTTAAAAGCGGTCGATCCCGGTGAGAAGGAGCTGAAAACTTTATCTGACACATTGCAACTGTCTGCAAAGGCTCTGATGAAAGATCCAAGGCAGCTGGCTGGTCAGATGGTAGGACGCCTTCAGGGCATTCTAAACAGAGACGTTCCATCTACAATCGGCGATCCACCAAGATATCCCTGCCTGCATGGTTTCATAGCCCAGGCCAAAAATACATCCATTCCAACGTTGGTGCCATCTATCGCATGTTTGACTGAGCCAGGTGGTATTCTCTTTGATCTTCTGTCGGGACATTCAGAGCCGATAACGGCAGCTTGCATATCCACTGATGGCCAGTGGTCACTTACTGCCTCAAGAGATAATACGCTGAAAATATGGGACTTGAAATCTGGAAAAGTCATCTTGACCGTTGGAAATATCGGAAGAAACGTGACCAAGCTTAAGACTGCCTATAACAATAGGTATGCTGTTACAGTTGAAGGAAGCGTCATGAAAATATGGAGCATCAGGACGAGGGAATGTGTTTTCATAGCGGACAAATATGTAGATCCACCGGTGATAACCACAGCAGCAGAAGGAAAGTTACTGGTAGGAGTCTTTGATGGTATTAATATGATGCGAACTTGGGATCTGGATGACAATTTTAAACTCATATGTGAATCCAAACTTGAGGACCAAGGCATATTCAAAGATGACTCGGTTGTAGTGGCACCAAACTCATATGGTGATTATATCCTCCATGCTTTCCGCGGTGGCAGCTCAGCAACAATTAAACATGCAAGGACCGGGAATGTGATTCACGTTCTAAAATGCAATGATGCTTCCTCGTCTGTTGCAGCTCTGGCCATTAGCAGAGACTATATGATCCTTGCCTGTCGTCAGCATTATATGAAGTTGCATGAAATCTATGTGCTTGAGCTTTTTGATGCCAAGAAGGGGAAATATCTTCGAACTGTTAGGGGCTGTGTAAACGATCTTGTTACTGAATTGCACATTAACTTGGTAGGATCACACGCTATTGCAATATGTGCCTCAGAGGCATCAAACTCATCCAACATTGCAATCTGGAACTTAGAGACTGAGGACCATAAACATCTTGCCAGACATGCTGGTGTTTCCACTATTGGTGCATGCGGAGATTTTCGCTACTGTCTAACTGCTCAAAAGGATGACAAGACTTTGCGAATATGGAATATTAGTTCCAAAATCAATCAGCCGATGCCAAAGTTAAAAAAGTCACTTGGTGTTGCAGAGATTCACCCCGTCATGGAAAACCCACGTTATGTGATAGCGCGCCAAGTCCATCACGGTCCTGTCAGTATCTGGAACGTAGCAAAAGCCAAGTGCCTCACAAACGCAGTGCGAATTGAAAGAGGCCTTTCAGACACTACTGATGTAGTACTGATACGCAACACAAATGTAATTATTTTGACGGAAAAGGGGCTGAAAGAATCGCGTCTTGTTTACAAGACAATTCTGGTGTATGACTTAAGACAGAAACGTTATACAAAGAAAATAACTGGTTGCTTCATCGTCCCATCTCCCCAAAACGAGTATGTCTTGCTGGATGATGAACATCTACTAGGACCCGCGGACACAAGGAACCATTTTATAATTTGGAGCCTAGAAAATGGGAAAGAAATTTTCAGGATCAAACCGAATTTCAAGGACGTCCTCAGAGCCGGAGTAGCTGACTCTGACCTAGCGCGATCTCTCAGTCACAGAGCGTCCACAGCTAAAATGACGCCTTGGGATCGACGAATTGAAACAAAAGACGAGAAACAGAAACGTCATGATATAGAAAAAGAAGGTGAAAGGAAAAGACTTGAGGAGTTGAAGAAAGAGAAAGAGAATGGGCTTGAACAGTACATCGTGAGCGGAAATATGCAGGTGATTGTCGCATCCTTCTTTGCTCATCATCTGTGCGTTTTCGACATTCCAAGTAAACTTCATGTTCATACCTTGGAGAACGAGGACTCCATGATGTTTCTTCATGTGGCCGCGCTGAGCTACAACGGAAAAAACCTAGTTCATACCAACTACGACGAAAAGAACAAGATTAGTTATGTGACACTATGGGATACTTTTGAGGGACAGGTGAAGAAAAGGTTGAAGCATGAGACAGATGTAATAGCAATAGCGATGACTGATGATGCTTCACGGATTGTTTTTGGCAAAGCAAGCAACGAGATGCGCGTTTGGGATCCGATGAAACAAAATGGAATGAAGAGATTGAAAGGCTTTCCAGGATTGAATTTCGAAGCAAACAGCAAGATTTTCCTCGTGAACAATGGTACGAAGGCTGTAGTTCTTGCAAAGGACATCTCAATGTGGGACCTCGAAAATATGACTGTTCTTGCAACGTTTAGTCCAGACACAAAGATAGAGTGTTGTGCGATTGCTCTCAATGGCCAGCTTGTCACATTTGGTGTTCATGACTTCTCTGATCTCGTAATTCTTAAGCTGTACGGGAAAGGAATCAAACAAATCGAGGATACAGAAGGAGAGGACATCTTCGGGGAGACAACTGGAGATACATCAGAAGAAGAAGATGAAGAAGACTAAATTTACAGCATGATATAGTCATGACTCACACACTGACATCCCAGAACTTCTAAATCATAGTCTGGTATACTTTGCATCAGTCTTCGTAAACTTTAGACAAAAGTTCTCCTCAGAAGCAAAATACTAGTTTGATGTGAGGGTATGAAACATTTGAATACGGGACATCGAATAATCACTGGTATTGAATACTACAACAGTTTCAAATGAGATCCATGAAGGAAAACCCTTTAAATAATCATAAATTCGTATGAAGGAATGCCGATGGATATAAACTGCATTGTCAGAGAGATATTGAAGTGGGTTCAGATAATAAAAGAGGCCTGAGACCTTTATGGGGAAGGCAAATACGTGTTAGGTTTTAAAATGAGATAAACTATAGAATTTTCACACCATCCCGTTCGTTTGTACGATTTAAAAAACAGAAGGTATCAAGGATATTACAAATGAACAAAACTTAGTCATTTCATTTATTGATTTATACATTCTAACTTGATTGTCGCCAGGGGTCCACAACAGTTCAAGCTGCTGGTGTTTCGAATCAAACGGTAATTTCTTTTGCAACACGGTCGTAATATTTCCTTGGGTCAGTCTTTGTTTCAAGCAACAGATAAGATGCAGTTCACCGTCACTGAAAATCTCATTAATTCCGTAATTTTCGGATTTATATCTATTTGAACAAAGGTATACAAGAGCTCCTCCTATTTCTTCGTTCAGTTTATTTTAGAAATATTAAAACTAGACATGCAAATAATGCACGCAGACGACACAGTTTTTACTGAAATAGACTATTTTAGAAACCAGAAATGGACAGTGAGCAGTCCGATGGCTTGTTTACATCGGGAGCTTCCGTTTGCGTTAAAACTCCAATAATTCGACAATGTTGGCACGCCTTGGCAACAGGTTAGAAATTATAAATCAATGCATGAAATGATTTTTGAGCATTTTTTTATATCCTTAATGCTTTTTGGTTTTGAAATAGGTAGGGGATACAAACAAACGGGAGTGTGTGCTATGAGCGAAAATTTGACTACTCGAACATCAATCATTCTAGGTCTGGTCATTTTCTGAATTACTTGATTTTCCCTGTGTAAAACGTTTTGCTATCCCAAATACCTCGAACAAAAGATTTGGTCCCGCAGGTCTTTAAAGTTTCGTTCCACGGTATCATGTCCTGTAAAGACATTCTGTGGAATCGCATCTATGTACGCGCAGTTCTTCTAATGCGTTATAATGGAAGCTGGTGTAAAAATTTCTGGATTGAAAGTATTATTATATGAGCAGTATTTCAGCAGTTTCATTGCAATTCTATGAACATGATAGTATTATTATTATTATTAGTGTCTCTTACAATGATGTTCATTGGCACCATCAAAATGACCCACTATGTCATTTTGTCTGTGCTTTCGTTGGTTTTAATGGAACTTTTAGCACATTAGCTATATCACGCTAAGGAAATGGGAGCAACACACTTTTCCAAGGACATTCCGAGACAGCGGACCCTGGCTGAGCTGGATGGGTATCGAATCCCTACCATTGGATTGTGAATCTGACTTTCTATCGACTGATCTACCGCGGTCCCCTCTTTGTGTAATAATATATTGAATAAACATAATAGGGCATTTAATGGGTTAAAATCATATTATAATTTCATCCCATTAGCTCAAAACTAAAAAACATATTAAATGAAATAATCTAAGTACCAATCAAATAATGTGATCAACTTAATCGGATCCTTGCCCATATCTGCGTGTAAGGGGTAGCACGGTATAATGAAGGGACTCACTGTAAGAGACTTTTGAACTATTCAATCTGTTAGGAGTAATTCTGTGTATATATGTATGTATGTATGTATGTATGTATGTATGTATGTATGTATGTATGAATGTATGTATATATGTCTGTATGTGTATGCATGCATGCATGCGTGTATGTATGTATGTATGGTAGATTTTCGTATTAAATATTTCTAAAGTTTTTGTGCAATTCTTAATTTTTAAATTTTTTAAATTTTACCTTTAGTTGGCATCATATAGCCACTATTGTGCCGAAGTGCCTTAAAACGCTTCTATGTAATATTTGTTATGAATAATGTTGACTTTACTACATTGTATCACTTTCGGAATTTACAACCAATGCAGTGTTCTTTCAGATAATTATTGTATTATTTGATACAAATCAAGAACACTCACATGCTTATGAATATACGTGTTGCCTAGTTTGGTATGCATTTTGGATATTGAATTAGATGCTCCTTTTGTTTCTTTGATTTTTGCTGTTGTTTTTTTTTTTTTTATTCCTAACGCATGTTCATGCATTATCATGATTGGTGCTGATTATTATTATTATTATTATTATTATTATTATTATTATTATTATTTTCCGTCCAAGTCTGACGATTCAGTTTGCAGACCAATATTCATCACTTGACCGATGTGAAATTCTGTGTTTTATTGCAGGCCAACCTAATGTTCACTTACAAAACAATATATTCTGTTAAGTTCTTCTCTTAAGTTTTATTTAGGGTTATTGTGGCCTCTGAAAGATGCCAAAGATCCGCGGTAAACTTTATCTCATATGGAATTTGTAGGGTATATTCTAATATTCAGAAAATATATATTCTAAACATCAAGAAATTTCAATTTCAATTTTCTTCGCAAAATAGTCTATGAATTCCCACTGTAATAAATGAATTACACTAAAATTTTGTAAACTATCCATGGCATGTCCGTTTTGTTTGGTTTATATTCGTATTTTGTTTAAATTTTCTATTTCCTGGAATTGTTGTGTTTAGTATTATTCCTTACTAATTTGTAATAGTTCTCATCTTTATACAAAACAATACTTTTATGTGTATTGCAAATTCCTCTTTTGCACATGTTTATTATAGATGTATATGTGTAATACACATCCCTTCATCGTATATGTTATTGGAGGTGTTACTATAGCATTTACAGCTGCATATATTTGATCTATATCAAGTTGACTACAGTTTTCAATAAAGTTATAATGGTCTAGATTCCTCATCCATATAGTATCACCCTGTGTATGTGTGTGTGTGTGTGTGTGTAAGCGGCGAAACGGGGACATCAGTGTGAATACACACCAACAGACCGGGGACACACCTCGAAACGGGGACGTCCCCGTTTTGTAATGTCGGCTGAAATGGAATGTCAAGGCCTTATTTAATGATACAAACCTTGAAATTAGCGTATCTGAGCATGTCCACGTTTTGTTGGTATTTTGTCACATCATGTTATACACAACAATACACACGTCCCACTCGACTCAAAACCTCGTGTGTATCAGTTGGAAAACTGCGTCCACGTTTACGCGGTAAAAATTCACACTGTTTTGCTGTCGGCTTCCGCACTTTGCTTCCGAATTGCTCACCGAAGATGGCATCAGGAAAAGCTAACAGGATTTAAATCATTTATGTAAACATAGACAAATATTTGTGATATATTTTCTATTTTAACACAGAGAGCATATTGACATACATGTTTATTAATGGGTAGTTCAACGTTCATAACTCTGAGCCATGCACATTTGGATAAGAAATACACTGGAAAATATCAACATAGATTTTAGTTCATACAATGTGGTTAGAAGAATAATAACGAACAGTCTACATGGTAACCAAACATAATCCCATTTCCTTCCTCCAATGAACCGCATTAGAGTTAAATCCGACAAGTTAAGCTGAACCAATAAGAAATAAAAATAACTTGTGTAAGTACTTGTACATGGCACCAGCCATGACGCTGAAAATACAAGTTTTCATACTCATATTTAGTGTTTCTCGATGTATCATAAATGTGCATGCTGGCTGAAGTATAAATAATTTGAAACAAAACAATCAGATTAATTTTGTTTGACTCAGAGGTAAATTATCAAATATTTATCATTCTTTCCTCGTTTAGTCGGTACCTTTTTATATTCTCTCTCTCTCTGCTTCATTACTTCTGTCTGTCGTTCTTCCTTCTTACTAGATTCATTTCTTTCTGGCCATAAGTCCCTTGTTTTCCCCTATTTCTAAGGACCCGATGATAACAGTCGTCAATTTTTCTCTAATCAATCAATGACCACAAATACGCAACATTAAATTCACAACTGATTTCACTTTGCGAAAGGCAGAACATTAATACTGTTACATGCAAGAGGTCTCTAGTGAACGAATGAAACAAACTATAATAATTTCCATCTAATTAATGCATGACCACCAATATCACAACCACACATTTACATCACAACTTCACAATTGCCTGCCTACCTCACAAA
Source organism: Megalonaias nervosa (assembly GCA_016617855.1). NCBI lineage: Eukaryota > Metazoa > Mollusca > Bivalvia > Unionida > Unionidae > Megalonaias > Megalonaias nervosa. The sequence continues at coordinate 15,493 of JAECUM010001074.1, forward strand.
TGCATTGTTTCTCCTTAATACGTTTCCGTAACATTGCGCCGGTACTTAACTACCATAAAATACAAATCACAACTCAAACACCAAATACCGGGAACTATTTTTCCTACGCTACCTTAAGTCAGTCAAATCATGATTTCAAGCCTCATTTCTCCTGTAACTCTACGCCATATTTACCATCATAGTAAGAATAAGAGGCGTCTCCAGATAACGGGACAGTCCCATCTCACTCATTCCATTGTACGATTTACCAGTCTCTATCATGAATACTGCACATGGAGTCACACAATCAATCCACACAATTAGATTTTAATAGGGACTATTTGGCCACAGGGACACTTATGCGGCTCTGACCAGGGACACTTATGCGGTTCTGACCTGAGCTCACTAAAACTAAACCATGCCATCATACGAAATAAATTTTTGGGTTGTTTCATATCGAAGAGATCTTATCATGCATTGGCTTATTAATGAAGGGGATTGCACTAAAGTGGCAAAATTTTGTACACCAAAGTTAAAAATGTGTTATTTTGTGGGACATTTTAAATTCTAAACCATAGTCTTGCCAATAAAATTATTTTAACTGAAGACTGGCATGCAGATCTTTGATTATTTCATTTTAGAAAAAGGAACAAATTCTCCGTATTTTCACACAACTCTGACAATTTAACTTCTTCAAACTCCTGGACGTTCATTTTTACTTATATATATATATATATATATATACAACAAATATTATATAAAAATTCAACGTGATAATTTTAATTTAGTTTGTTAATATGGATGGGAACTATGTGCATGAGGTGAGATTACTGCAGCATTTAGAGTGAATTGATTTCTATTTAGAATCAAAATACATACTTATTGAATGTCCCCTATTTGATTGTTTAATTTCTAACACTGTAGATGTGTGTGTCCCCGTTCTGATGGTAAAGATTCTCATACAGTGTTTCTTGGAAATTAACCACAGATCAATTAGAAATGACGTGTATATATCAAATGCATAGTAAAATAGATCTTTATCGCTCATAATTTGTTAAACTAAAAATGTCCACGTTTTGATGGTAAAAATCATATGTCCCCGTTTTGTAGGTTTTACAAGAATGTGTGTGTGTGTGTGTGTGTGTGTGTGTGTGTTTAGGTACGTTCACATTGGAAATAATTATAACTGAGTATTCGTGAGACTGGTTTGTCTTTTGAAAATCTCAAAAGATTGTTTTCTCTGTCTCTGTCTCTGTCTGCCTGTCTGTCTCTTTTACAACAATTTCGGAACAGCAGCAGAAAGGGTGAACAGACTTGCTTGAATTGTCTTTGTTTGAAAAATAAAGGTTCCTACAAAAACTGAAAATGCAAGGTCAATAACGCTAAACTGAAGTCTCTAACCGACCGAGATTCTCTCTAATTGGGTTAGCTCATTTTGTTACTTTATCGCTAACGTTTCATTTTCATTTCTTTGGCGTGTGTATTTTCGCATCCGGACACTCACTGTTGGTCGTTCACCCTCTCTGCTGCTCTGGTTTTTATCCAAAGAAAAAAGATCACAAGAACCTGCTGCTTCATTTGGCAAATTACCAGGGACTCCATGGGCCAAATACCCAGGAGAAAAACACCTTCCTGGATATAATTATTGTGGTTCTGAATCTGGATATCAAGACCTATACAATACCTCGACCTAGGATCATGTAAATTTATTGTGATAAATCCGTATGGGGTAGCTTGTGCTTTTGAAAAGAAGTTTTTGAATTTGATCATATCCATATCTCCTGAACACCAAGTTTGATGAATATTTCGCAGAGTATGTGTATCGACTCCATTAAACACAACTAAAAGATTACAATTGTCTCTGATCACTTTAGGTATTTGTGTTTATCGCTGAGTAACATATACAATATCAGTATTTTTGTGTCTGCCTCCGGAAAATATCCGAGCTGGATTTGATTGTTTGTCCAGCATCACATCATCATATACTACGAGATTACTAATAAATCTATCGAGGTCATCTACAGATGGGGCTTCATTAATATCGGTGATAAAATCAATAATATCATTATTATCCTCGTCCAACAGTTTTGCGTTCTCATTAAAATCTTTAAGTACTTCATAACATCGTTGATCATCTACAGATGGTGCCACCAAGTACAACTTATCCCACTTGAGCCATCTCATTGTCAGATTAAGTAGTAATTGTGTTTTACCAGACCCAGATGGACCTATGACAATTGCTCTGATAGAATTTGGTATTGCTGGATGATGCTTGACTGACTCCTGCTTTCGTGTCGCTGAAAAGTCAATTATATCCATGTAGTACAAATATAATAAATAATATGGATTTATACTGTGTTCGATGCAGAGTACCCACCCCCACCAGTGGATTAACAACAATAATAACAAAAAATAGCAAGCGTGCACTTACAGGCAAGTGTGTGAAATGTGGTACAAGCAAATACAGATTTATTTCGTCTGGTACGAATACAGGTGGTGATATCGCTGCTTCATTGGGCAAATTACCAGGGACTCCATGGGCCAAATACCCAGGAGAAAAACATCTTTCTGGATATAATTATTGTGGTTCTGGAACCCGACTTGATGTCCGACTTAACGAACGAGATCAACCAAGACCTGGAGAGTATCCAATAAATGCAATTGATTAAGCGTGTTGCGTTCATGATGTTGCGTATAAAAATAAGGATTTACAACAACGACATATTGCAGATGTGAAGTTGATTCACGCGCAGAATTCTATAAAAAGTAAATCTCTCAGAGAAAACTTGCTAGCTTTCTAGTAAAATCTGCGATGAAAGGTAAACTAGTCCTAGGGGCTGGTAATTAATCAACTGATTATTATCATAATGGAATCGATTTATTATAGCCCCAAGAGGATATTGGAGAGGCAGAGCAGCGATTATTAAACTTGCTGATGCAGCAAGTTTCTCACGTTCTGTTGCTGCAAACTGATTAGGACGACAGGCAATATGGCAAATTTTTTTTACCACCACCTAAAAAAATTCAGTATGCACATTTTGATGTCAGCGCTCCCAATGAAGTTCACCAGGCAGATATTTTGATTTTACCTCACGATACCATTAAAATTGGTAGACGTTAATCACTCACATACAAATACGCGTTAACTGTCGTTGATGTTGCAAGTAGATATAAAGAAGCAGAACCACTATCAGCAAAAACAGCAACTGAAGTTGCATCTGCTTTTGAACGAATTTATCAACGAGGACCCTTATGATGGTCACAACTACTACAGGTTGATCCTGGCAAAGAATTTCTTGGTGCAGTACCATTTCTGACGAAAAAACACAACGTTAAAATCAGACGAGGACACAATGCAATTCATCGTGATCAGGCAACCGTTGAACGATTTAATCGAACACTTGCTGAGCGGTTATTTGGATACCAATATGCAAAGGAAATATCCACAGATACGAGATCTCGTGAATGGGTTGCAAGACTACCAAGTGTGATAGCTGCGTTAAATAATGAAATTACTCGTGCAACTTTTATGAAGCCTACCAATGCGATCACAAAGAAACATATACCAATACAACGATATGACTCTTCCTCTCAATAAGTATTAGGTAATGTGACCGTAAGATACTTATATGAACCTGGTGAACTTGAAGGGGGTGAAAAAAGAGCAACTGATCCTATTTGGAGTGTTACAACACATAAAATTTCCAGCGTGGTAAGATCCACGGGTAGACCTGCAATTTACAGACTAGATTCAACTGCTCCTCAACGTGAATTTGTACGCGAACAATTACAAGTAATTCCTGAAGACACACAGTTACCACCACCTTCACTTCTGTAAACTGGCACCCCTACGTCGATTACATTCAAGACAGGTCAGCATTACATTTTCGCGTGTGTGACCAAGACTATTATTGATTCTATCCACGGTAAACTGTCTTGGATTATTGTTCGAATACTGCCACAACATATTACAGTTACAGCTCGCACAATGATTATTCTGTCGTTGTTTCAGTGTCATAATAAATTCAGCGTCGATATCAAATTCTCGTTTATTTTTTTTTGTCACATTGTTTATAACCAAATAATTTTTCTTGATAACTTCGTCCTTGACATCGTCAACGACTACATTATCATTGTCTATGATAACCCTCCGCAGTTGAGATATTCTTCTAACTCGAGACACTGCGAGATAAACTAAATTTGACTACTCGATTCTATCATCGACAATCCAGATATTTGTATCCGAGATAGTTAATCCTTGTGACGAATGAATCGTTATAGCGTATCCTAGTGTCCATGGAGTTTTGTCTATCGTTAACTCGCTCTCAACAGCACTGACAGGAACTAAAACAATATCATTTAATACAAGATTTTGTTTTTCATCAGTTCCTGGAATCTCAACATCAATATTCTGTCGTCGAGTATCTGCTGGGCGATAACATAATGGTACAGGCAGATTTGAAAATTTTTCTTTATGTAACAAAAATAATTGTTGTTTAAGTGTATCACGAACTATCTTTCCACTTGCAATTATCAAATCAGCAGGTCTCCACAAACTCCAAAAATCATTCATCGTAGTTTCTGAAATTACTTCATGTATTATCTCACACTGAATCTTGTCTGGCTGCAGTCTAATTAACTTTTCAAATTCTTTCAGTGGTTCATCAATAGCTCTATGATCATCAGTTATTTCTTCGTAATAATTTGCAAACGTTTTTAACCATTTGTGTAGAGACTGTCCAACAAAAGGTGGTAGTTGACCATGATCGCCACACATTATCACAGCAGTATTCTTTGTCAATAGCCAGTCAAGAAATATTTTTAATACTTCCAACGATACCGTGCATATTTCATTCCAGATAATAATTTTAGAAATGTATTTCTCACCCATTCGTTCAGGAGTCCATGCGTCTCCGCACCATCTGAAGAAACTATGATAAGTTTGAGATTTTACTCGTCGTTCGATCATCTCTCTGGCGAGTTTATGTGTGGGTGTCAAAACAATCATATCTGAACAATTGAATAATTCAATCGCACGCGTTGTTTTACCAGAACAACAACACCCACTAAGATAAATTGTTTTTTGTCTGGCCACAGGATCATATACCGATGGTGCAGATGACAATTCTGATATTTGATTATTTTTGTAATAAATATTCTTAATTTCAACGTCGGCAGATTGAGAATAACTAAATATCTTCTTTCGTTTTATTCTCCATTCGCCCAATGATGCATCAGCGCCTAAATGTAATTGTTCTAGTAATTCTGCATATTTGTATTTATATAAAATGAGTCTGTAGCGACTCTAACTGCGGTATCACTGAATTTGTTTATCATTGATAATAAATTTATCGAAACATACGCGAGCGTCGAGGATCTTAAATGAGTAAACTGCGGTGACTCACCATCAGTATAGCTCACAACTGTACCTAATTTAGTTCCGTCTGATAAACAAGCATTACTTCGACTTATAAATGTGTTTTTCTCCGTTGTATCCGCAATTATAAAATCGAGTTCAGCATCGTCCATGTTTAATCTTGTACAATGTCGTTTATGACCATATGATCCTCCTTGAGTAAATTTACCAATTATTTTTCTACCAAGATCTTTTGCAACTTTATTTTCATAATCAGTCATATCAGGATTTTCATCATCAGAATATTTATTTTGCAACCAAATTTGTTTTTGTGAATGATATGATATAATTGCTTCATTTACTTTCAACGATATCAATATTTTATTATCATGCATGTATCGTAATAGTACTATTGGAACCCAATATTTTTCTGAGAGAAATGTCTTCCAAACCAAGCATAAGTAATCGGATGGAGATTTTCCGTAAACTCGAATGACTCTATACAGCCGAATCCATTTAAGTCAAAATCTGGCAGGGGTCCATTTATCGCAACTCTGGTCATCTCGTGTGTTGGATGACCAAATCTCTTAAAGTATTCAGAACGCTCTTCGTATCCAAGAAAACTTCCAGGATGACATGCTACCATATCGACTGAGATAACGTCGCTATAATCATATTTAGTATTCCACAATCCGCTGTGTCCGTATTCGATACAACTACGTTGGACATCAACAAGAAATTCCGATCTTGTCGGTGACCATAAATTTTTCTCCTGAGCAAATGAGCAGCAACTGATGGAACGGTAAAACAGTTATACAGTAATTGTTCGATAACATCATTATCGTTCGTGTATTTCAACGCAAGATTTTTCATTTCGTCGTGGAGAGATTCTGCACGATAGATTTCTCCGCTAGGCCGTACAAACTGATTATAATTTCCGTCATCGGAACTTTGAAACAGCCAAACAGATACAGGGTCACTCTTACTGATATTTCTGATAAAATCAAATATATAATCATTATAAAATATAACTGTTCTGTCTCGTGGAAATATTGTTACGGCCGATGTCCATGCGTGTGAGTTATGATCAATAATCGTTATCGGGACGCCTCTTGATTTACATTTCGATTTGTATAAAATCTCTCCGGTTAACGTCTTCACTGTTATTGGGAATTTTAATTTCTTTCCCAGCTCAGCAACGTCGCTGATAGACTCTCCGGTATCTTTAACTGTTTCTGCTCACGTGCTTATTTTTGTTTTTACCTCTTAGATCCGTTAAACCGTTTCCACGTATCGCGTTTGTGAAGTGTTCTGTAACTCGCTCAGCTACATAATTTAAGCGAGAAAATTTCATCGGTTTGAGATCATTAACTCAAGGTTTATCATTCAGCGGATAGAACGCATAAACAATTGCAGTCACAGGATAAGCTCATTCATAATGTGGTTTGTCAATGCCAGGCAATGTTCCTGGTTTGGAAATTTTATTCAACGTGACGATGCTACTTCCAACATGTACACGGACAGGGTCACGTTTGTCACGGATAATCCAAGTGTCGTCGTCTGTCTGCACAATAAATTTTATTAGAATAAAATACCTTTGATTGTCGAGATAGTTAATAATTCTTCCTGCGCGCGAATCATTCATTGTAGCATCGACAATATTTTTGATTCTGAATGTTGACCACACATGATCCGCGTCATCATCGTGAAATTCCTTCTTGGCTTCACGGATACGAGCAGTTATATCTTTATTTGTTAAAGCCAGATCTTGCATCGAAAAACTAAATTAGATTCCTGCAGTTTGTCAAGATCAAATCTGGCTTTATAGGGCTTAATTGCAGATAATCTCTCAAACTCCTCCATATTATAATTAAGACAAATATATATTTAAATTGAAAGTATTAGTATGTATATAATGATTCAAACCAAGAATAACTGTAAGTGGCTAATGATGGATTTTACAACTCCTTGTAACAAAGCATGCGTAAATGAATTCTGTGGAAATTGTGTGCAAAGTGTTCGACACAGGAGTCTAAAACCAAAACCGTGTTTACGGTGTGGCGCTGGGATCAGAGGAGAAACTCAGTTGTGTGTGCAATGTGGTGGTAAAAATTACAGAGAGCTGAAAAAATATTATGATAAAAAAAATAATACCGATGGAGTGGAATCTCCCATAAGAAACCCTGAAGACTATCTCGCCAGATTTTAAAAACAATCATTTAGACAAATAATATTGTAATACAAATGCAGCAAAATGAATTTGTGAAGCATCCCATCATTAAAAATTATGAAGCATCTCGTGATGGTGTAATTAGGAACAGTCGACTAAAAATCCCAGTTGGTATTTGTTGAAAATACCGGTTATCTCAGATTTAGTGTTGGAAAAGAAAGATATTACTCACATAGATTCGTGTACGAATGTTTTCATAGAGTCATCGAAGACGGATTTGTGATCGATAATATTGATTCAGATCCGAAACATAACTCCTTATTAAATTTACGAATTGTTACGGAGAGTCAGAACTGCAAACTTGGAAAAAAGGGCGTTAATAATCATTGTAAGAGCGAAAGAGTTATTAAGTCTGTAAATGTAGAGACAGGCGAAGAAATTATATTTCCTTCGACATATGCAGCTTGTAAATATTTTAGTATTAACCCAGCTTTCGTATATTTTTGTCGCAAATAATATAACCAAATCAACATTTTCAATAAAATACAATCAGCGAATTATATTTAAATATCAGACACATGAAGAAAGATAACTCCGTCAAGCAAATCTCTCTCTGATAGAGTAATTAAGCAGTTGTCCCGCTTGTTACTGCGTGATTTACATGACTATAGCTTTTTCTTTTCTGTCATCGTAACAGTTATATTCAGTAACTTAACTGTCTGTAGTCAGTGGGTCAGTATAATTTTCAACAGAAAATGATATTTAACATCTTTTCACTCTGATAAATTCAGATCGTTCACAAGTTTGATGTACATTATCTTGAGTGAATTCAGGTAGTTTTTTTTTTTTTTTTTTAGATCTTCCATGTATACAATGTACACTCAGCAGCCGTTTAGTAGGTCACGTAACATCTGTTTACAAACGACATCAGGCGGATTTATTTTAGAAAATTAAAATAAATCCACACTGTAGTTTATTCAGCATTAGGTAACTTCTGAAACGTGTGTGAGATTTATGTTAGAAATTAAAATTCACACTGCAGTTTATGTATTCAGTATAGGTATAAGTAACCTCATGATAATTCCTGAAACGTATACTTGTAAGAATTAGACAGTGGCGCAGTGTTATAACATTGGATTATCATACTGAGGCCACGGGTTCGATTCCCGTAACAGACGTATCGTTAACGGTGGCGGTACGATGCCAATTTTTCTTAAAGTTGGGGTGGTGGGTTCCAAACCCCAAGGAAATTCATGTACACTTCCTCACCACGTCAAACACGTGGTGGGTGTTGTTTTGCACTCACCCCAGTTTGATATGGAGGGGGGGGTGAACCATGAAATTATATATATATATATATATATATATATATAAGAAATATATATATATATATATATATATATATATATATATATATATATATATATATAATTCTATATGAAAACTGGAACCCCTCAAAAATAAACAGTAGGATGATGTAAGCTCTTAACCTTGTGACCTCACTGAAGGGTATACCCCACACAAGACATTAGAAGGAATTGTCGCCAAAAGAAAAAGTATCATGAGGTGCCTTTGGGCCATAAGAAAGGCCTTTACAGAAAACTAGGGTCGACCCAAAACACTAAGGTCATCAACGGAAAGACCCCAAAAACTAGGACCTAATGACTTTACTGGCAATGAAGGGACCCCGTGGAATGATTGACCGATCATCATTGCTGATGTTTATTTTTTGTTTATTTTATTATTATTATTATTATTATTATTATTATTATTACTATTACTATTACTATTATTATTATTATTATTATTATTATTATTATTATTATTATTATTCAGAAATATATTTTTATTATTATTCTGATTCAGAAATATTTTGATTTTAAACAAATATTTATTGTATAATGAATCATGAAAATGTTAGTGTTATTTATTTCTGCGATTGAGAAATTACAATATGACGGTATAAATATATCTGATGAACTTAATCCTCAGAAAATTATGTGTGATTTTGAATCATTACAACAACGAAAATTTGAAAATAAATACACATTATAGATTCATAAAGTTAATTCAGCAAGCAATGTTACAGTCGCTAGCTGTAGTTACAGATACACATGTAAAATTATTTGTCCCTCTTGCACACTCAATCAAAAAGATTAGATCCGAATTGTCTCACGAATACGAAACAAAAAGAATTGTGAATGCTCGTATAAGACAGTTGAGGGAGATTATGTCTGCTTGTAATGTCAGTGATGATTGTGATTGTGAAAGCGCCGTCACCAGTGACTATATTGACGACGAAACTAACTCTGCCACATTGACTGTGGTACCAGCTAAACAAGAGGGATAATTCATTTCTGAATACAGTAAAAAAAATATTTATTTATATTTACTCTGAATCAGATTTATTTTTTATTCTGATAATAATATTTATTTTTTATTCTGAAAATTATTCAGATTCTGATTTAATCCACTGACAGCTAATTACTTACAGACAGCACACACACAAAAAAAATAAATCGCTACAGTCATGTAATCAAGCGGGACAACAGCTTAATTAATCTATCAGAGAGAGATTTGCTTGACGGTGTTACCTCGCTTCATGTGTGTATGTACTGATCTCTCACCGACTATAGAGAACCCAGAATGAGTAAATAATATTTCTATCATTTGCCTCAATTTTATGGCGGATCTACCTTAAACATTATAATTATATGATATAGGTAGATCAGTGATTGACGGATCGCGCTATATTCTTATAATAATATAATGATATAGCGCGATCCGTCATCGATGATAGAGACCTCAGAATGAATAATATCCTTCTCTGTTATAAATTATACTATTCTGATAATATTTATTTTTTATTCTGATAATAATAATAATAATAATAATAATATTTTTTTATTCTGATAATTATTCAGATTCTGATTTATTCTGATAATAATAATAATGATAATAATAATAATAATAATAATAATAATAATAATAATAATGATAATAATAATAATAATATTTATTCTGAATCAGATAATAATAATAATAATAATAATAATAATAATAATAATAATAATAATAATAATAATATTTTATTCTGATAATAATATTTACTCAGAATCAGATTTATTTTTATTCTGAAAAAAATATTTATTTTTTATTCTGATAGTTTATTAACATTTTTTTTTTGTTCTACGATCTCACATACAGATTTATATTAAGTGATTCATTTCTCAAATCCAGAAGGTGTCCGATCTGGTCAGTAAGTTTGAAATGTATTCTTGATAACAGTGGATTATGACATCTCAGATAAACAGGATTAATTGGTTCTGATACAATTAAATATCCTGGTGGTACTTGAGGGGTAAAGGAGTTATAGAACGTATCCTTGCTGGGCCTGACTGGATTTTTCAAGATCTACTTGATAATTGCCATCAATGAAGTCACAAACTAGATTAACTGCGATCGTCGATGTGATATTGACAATACTAGGTGAGACCTTACGACCTCCACCGTATGGATCATTATTATGTCTGAGAATAGTTGGCGGCGGGGCTACTTTTCTCCATGAATCAAGTATTTTTGGAAAATATTCATCGACAAGATCACTGACTGATTTTCTTAACTCTTTGGCGTTATATCCTGGAATTATAAATGTTGGTAATTGTTCTTTGTTTATACCATAATGCTGAGCAAAACATTCTCGTGTAGCAAAAAATGGGGGTAGTCTGTTGTGCGATGTTTAGTGGTAAACACCGTTCCAATAATAAACCAATTAGCATGCTGAAGATCCGATGCAATCTGATTTAGATGTTGTATCCTTTTGATTATTTGTTGTTTTACATCATCGCTGTAATATTGCGTAATACTAATAAATACATTTCGTAATTCATTGCTTATTAGTTGATGTTTAGGTTTAATATCATTAGAAAATGAGTTAATAAACTCTTCATCAAAAACAAATTTGTGTGCGATTTCGGAATCGGGATCAAAAACATACGAATATAATGGTTTGTCCCATATAGAAAGTTTTTTACCATCGTATATAACATAATTTACATCTTCTCCATCAAGTAGTTCCGTAACTTTCCATGGATATTTATTTCGATATTCCGGAATATTTATAAATATTGCTTTATCAGTTTTAAATTCATCACGTTTCGGTTCTGGTAGTCCATTATAAACAGGAGGAACTTCTGGCCAACCTAGCACTGATCTGATCGAACTTTGATAAATATCTACGGTGTAGTCGAGAGAATTTATTTCTATCGCGGACGATCACGTTGCTTCATGAACCACGATAGCTATTTTGGATTCTTTTCCTGTAATAGACTTAATTATGCATTGGACCTCATCGTTGATTTGTTCTATTTGATAATTGCCATTTGGAATGCCAACAAAAACTTGCTAATCGGGAGTTCCGTCGGGTTTATTCTTATTTGCGAATACAAGGGAATTATTTGCTTGTAATCCACCGAATGATTTCGATCTGATATTTGGCCAGCTATAATAAACTCGTAATTGTGTTAGCGCTATTTCGTTAGCTTGAATTGCAGTTGGAAAAAGCACATTAACTCAGGATTGGTTGAACTCGCTGACATCATTGTTGTCTTCAGCGGTGCTGTATTAACGACGATTTGTTGCAGTAGTTCGTTCGATGATGACATTATTATTACTGTTATTATTTTAAATCGGGAATTTGATCTTCCATTAGATTTTCTATTTTTTTGTCAAATACTTCATTGTAAATTTTTATCATCATTGTGAACTCCTCATCGGATATTTTACCATCACTGAGATACGACGAGAGATACGATGATAGTTTGAAATATGCTGACATCGCCGTGTGTAGTTTTATTACATACTCGTGTAATTTTGTGCTTGTTCATGTAGCTATCTTCTTCGCAATAATACTGAAAATACCAGCAATTGTCGTTGCAGCTGAAACAACGATTGTTACAACTGCAGGCGCGGTCATTTTTATTGTTGATAGCATTACTCCGGTTCCAGCGATGATAGTAGAAACTGAATAAACAATTATATCAATGACAACCACACGTCTGCGATATTTTTTTTTTACTTTTACTGTATAATCGTCAACGATATTAGTTAGTTTAGTTTGCCATGTACATACTTGATTGTACTGTAACGAAGAACGTCGATTGGATTTTGATTCATTATACTTTTATTAAGTGATTAATTGAGGTGTTTCAGCGACAAATTGCTGACACCACCAGTAAGACGCTGCGGTTAATTTTTTATCAGATGGTTCCAGTATAAATACTTCTTCGGCATCTTTATTTAATACAATAGATACGGTTCCAGAAAAATCATCGGTTGAATGAAGCCATGGATACGTGGTAAAAATCCAAAATTTTGCAGAGCTGAACACGGACAGCCTGTACACACCAGCAACTCGTCGCGGTATGTCTGATAGTGTTATTTTTCTGTGACCATGTTGATGATCCTGATGATACTGTGTATACCACGTTGATGATCTGCTTTTGAGGAATTTTTATCAGAGTAGATTTTTCAACGATATCAGGAATTCAACTGACAATATCGTTGAGTCTTGTGTTGATGTCAGCGAGTTTAATATCAACAACTGCTGAACTTCCAAAAAATTCATTAATGGCTCTGTTTATGTTCCTACGAAAATTCAGAAACGTTTGTACGTGATTAGAACAGTCAGTTCTAAATGCGGTCATTCCATCGTTGATTGTCGTCAACGAAGTTGTCGTCGGGATGTTGCTATCGTCGACGTATTTCTTCGTTGCAGCATCAAAATCTGATTCTGGTGTTCTGAGATTATTAATTCCATTGTTGCTCATGTCGAGAAATGCACACATCATACAACCGTTAACTGATATGAACTTAGATTCTTGATCATCGACGTATTTTTTGTTGCTGCGTCTGTGGGTATGACTGGGTCGATAATTTTGTTTGTTTCATGACACTAATACCAGTAAAAATATCGCCGGTTTTCGTAGCGTAATTGTTGATTGAATTTCCAGAATCTTGTATTCTACCTTTTTCATCAAATACAACAATATTATCATGCTACATGTCTGCGGCATGATGCCCCAGTGCTAGACATCACTATAAACTGCCACACTGCAGACATCGTAGCGATATGACTGAAAAATTGTTAAAGCTACGTTAAAAATCATAATCACATCACATCACATCACAATATTGTCTTTGAGCGCGTTTGTAATTCGTACAAGGATGTCTGTTAACTGGATGTTACTTGATTTTAATCGTCCTTGTTTATCCTGAAAAATAACGACTTCATTGCTATCTACTCTTGCAAGATTTAAAAGATCATCGAGTTCATTCCTGAGTTGATCAAGAGTTGCATATTTAGATAAATCACCTGCTTGTTGGGTTTTAGTCTTAGCTGATCTTCCGTTAATATCTACCATTATACTTTAAGATCTGTTTAAAACGTCGACGACGATGTATACTCGTGCACAACTTTATGAGGAGGCATTGACGATTTTGATACAGCATCGAGCACAGCGAGTACTTCACGGCCACATATTGGCGGATCAGTTATTGTCTGTGTTGGTAATGTTGAATACCAGATTGGAATACTTTGCATGTTGCTAATATATTTTAAAAATTCTTTTGCTGGTGTGCCAACCTATACGAGTCAAAATAAACAATTCCACCTGGATCAATAGCGTATGCAACCCAATGAGTACCAGGACCAGAACTTCCATCGAGATTGATGATACCAGTTTCAACAGTATTTGGTTTGTCCGTTAATTGATCACGCATAAAAACACCTCTGAAGTTTTTGATGTTTAATCGCTCAGTAGCATCAAGTAAATCAAAACTGGACATAGGAAGAATCAGCGAAGTGTCCCGGGCAGTCTTAGACCTTGTCCGTACCATGAATATGGAGTTCCTGGCAGTCTTAGACCCTTTCCCTTTTTCTTAATCTTTTAATTCCTTGTCCTGTTGCGTTCTTTAATGCCATTCCAGCAGCAGTTCCAACAGCACCTAACTCAGCAGCTTTTGCAACAGCTGGGGCTGCAGCGGCTATCAACGCTGGTATAGCTGTGAGAAGTGGAAATATACCACCTGTCTTAGCGATGTCTTTAAAGGCACCCGCAGAAAGATTAAGTCGTATGCCGGTCTTTGATCGTTTGGCTTCATTGAAGTGCTTGAGTTGACGTTCTGTCAGTGATAGTTTATTTGAGCCACCTGTGATTTGTTCTTTTTTAATGATACTTTTACTCCACAGTTTTCTTTTGACACTGATTGTAGGTTTTTAATCTGACTATGAGTCAGACTGACACTAACATGATGCTATGACATTTATAATTATCATGAGCGATCAAATTACATGTTTTCTACTGGGGAATCAATGACTCTCATTCGACCACCAACATCTTCAAGTAGCATTGTCTTATCGCTGAGTATAACAGCCGTTGCTCTGTAATTAGCAATAGCTCCTCTTGTCACACGAGTTCGAAAGTGTATATCAGCGACAGATTGCCTAATAAATCCGAGTGTTCCAGCGAAAAGTAATAGATCGGATGCAAAGTTATACAATCTAGCTGTTATATTTGTAAACCAGAATCAACATTTTGATCACGTCCCATAAATGACATTAAACGATGATATGCACGTGCTACATGATTTTGATCAAATTTAAAAATATATCCTCAGCTGGTTCTTGATGTCCGTTTATCCTCAGTGAAACCTCGGAAACACCGAGTTTGTCAAAGATCATTATACTATGTGTTTGTGAGTTTACTCGTGCAGCATCTTGGAAAGCAACAAATATATGTCACGGTGCAAAGACACCTTGCTGTGATGCTATCTGCCACGTAAATAAACCATTGATTGTACTTTGAACACAATCTGTGGTCATCGTCAGCCGTGATAATGTCATAATGCCATTATTAATAAAACCGACAACAACATCAGCTCCATATTCAGTATTATCTGTTTTTAAGATCTCACCTTCTACTTCAATAAATGCTTCAGCGGGTAAGAAATATCTGCTTGTATCCTGAACTTGCAATTCGATTCTTCCAGGCTGATTTGGCTGTCGTGCGTCATAAGAATAATATTGATAATCGCGCACAGATTCATCCTTGAGAACTGGCGCATCCATGTCAAATGCGGGATCAGATACACGCTTGAACATTTGATTATATTTGTTCTCGTCTAACACGAGGATCACTTCCCGATATCAGACTAGCAGTTTTATATTTTTTTCTTTTTCTATCATTGATTGCTGAGAATGCTTTGCTAGCAACATCACCAACAGCACCAATACATTTTTTACGAACAACGTCAATAGCTTTCATTCCCAGTTGCTTTGCAATTGGTATTGCTTTTGGGGCTATCCTTTTAAATAGACCCTGAAGAACATCACCGAGTCGATCCCCGCAGATTGCTTTATAGGTTGGCAATCTCGAATTTATCACCCTGACCATGGTCGGTCCGCTTTGAGCATTGTGTATAATCATTTTATTTTATATCGTTTCTTTAATCACTGAAATAATCATCGGCGATTTCATTAACGAGGGACGGATACACATTAATATCCATGATACCGCCTGTAAATAATCTCTTGCAAATAGCAGCTGCTTCATTAATGATTTCTGGGGAATTATTGCCGGCTCGTTTTCCTCCAATGAGGATTTCTAGTCTGTCCACGTCAGTAAGGACGTTGCTGGGACATGGAGTGATAAGACCACTTCCAGTTGTTTCTTTTGGTTTTTTCTTACATTCTGGACATAATTCTCTCCTTTGTCTAATTTTTTCAAATTCCAAATCTTCTTGTTTAGATCGCAACTCCATTCCTTCTTCTCTTTGTCTCCTTTCCTGCACTATTTCTTAAAGACGATTATTTACCGACTGGACAAAAAAGTAAAAATCAGCATTAATTTCCTTTCCTCTGATTGCCGGAATATTGGTATAAATGCGACTTATATCCTTAACCCAATTGGTAGATATTAGAGATTTAACATATTCGGGTTTTATATACTTATCTCTATTACGATATCCAAACGCGGCAATATCAAGTAATTGGTCTCGATCCATGATAGCGGCAATACCTTCAGGTGTGAATTTATCTACTGTCTTAATTCTGACTCTTGGCAGAGGTTGTGGTTGATCTTCAGGTTGTGGTTGAGAAGGTTGAACGGGCGGTGGTTGAGCTGCTTGAATATGGCCAGCAATATCAACAGGTAATGTTTCAAGAGCTCTTTGTGTTGCCTCAGTTGCTGTAACAATTTTCTTTGTTGGTTCGACAATTGGTTTAAATAATTGTTCTGCACCTTTTACAAATTCCACCTGAGACTCCTGACGCGCTTGTAGTTGTTGCTTGACAGAATCACGGACGGGTAGATACTTTTTAATTGCCTCTAGTTGCTGTCGAGCTAGTTTAGCTGTATGAGAATCCATTATTGATATAACGATGATTTAATTACAGCAGCAGAGAGGGTGACGACCAACAGTGAGTGTCCGGGTACGAAAATATACACGCCATAAGAAATGAAATAAAACGTCAGCGATAAAGTAACAAAATGAGCTAACCCAATTAGAGAGAATCTCGATCCGTTAGAGACCGGTTTAGCGTTATTGACCTTGTCTTTTCAGTTTTTGTAGGAACCTTTATTTTTCAAACAAAGACAATTCGAGGAAGTCTGTTCACCCTCTCAGCTGCTGGATCTGAGGATAACACAAGAAACTTGTCCAATATTATATTAGTTCAAAAGCTGTGGCAATTGAAGTCCTTTGAGAAGATATGCAGTGATTAAGTAGGTGAAGGAATCAAATTATTGTTCTCAGATGGAGAAAATGGACAAAATATACATTATATTATAAACAAATATTGTAATTGAAACGACATCGGAGATTTGTCAAACGGTTATTACAACTAACATCTCAGCCTTTGTCACCTCGTTCGTACCTTTATTTCAGGAATTAATTTACGTCTCCCAAAGCCAAGTGCTATCAAAACAAAATATGTACATGCTATATTCGCTATAATAAATAAATAAATGAATACTATGAAAAGAGGTCGACGGTTGAATCATTGATAATGAGATGAGATGGGGAGGTAATCAAGATTGATCCACGTTAATCTTTAATACCTATGACCTTGTTGAACCCATTTTATGCTTGTTTGCACAATTGAGTACCAGTCGGAGTATCCTCGGTACTTTCCACGAAGAAAATTCAGATATGTCTCAGATACATCAATTTGAATTATTACATGACGGGATCACATTACGAACTACTACCTCGTTGTGTATGTGAAAACAAAAATATTGCGACAATGAAAAGATATGCACAAGGATTTAAGTTAACATAATATTTCTTAGTGTTACGACTCTAGGTCTTAAAATATGTGACAGAAATAAGTGAAACCAATAATTTAAGCAAAATCAACATGCTATTTATTTCTTTTAATACGAAGTGAAAATTCAAGAGACACTTACAGAATTGTATATTAAATCTCAAACAATTCTCCTAAATATCCGATCACAACAACCCCCCAACAAAATAGAATGGTCTGAATGAATTCCAATAATTTTGAATGTCCTGATGTAACACAACGATGTAGTCTAGAATGTCTTTGAATAAGTTCATAAAAATCCAAAGTAGTTTATATAAATCATAAAGGTGAATGAGCACTTGAATAATTCCAATGACTATTTCTAAATAACACAACTGTAAATTATGATCATGGATTCCCACAGATTGATACAGAACAGGAATGAAGTAACAGCATAGCAAATCCCTGTTTATACACATTTGAACTTGACCTAGAATGTAATAAAACAATCACTCCTACGGAAAAGCCTAGTTTAATTTGTAAACAAGACTGACACTGAACTCAGATGCGTGTAAACATATTGTTTGCAACTTACAGTCATGGATAAAAGTTAGCTATGTAAACATTCTATATACAAATGGCCACTGTCTTCAGTTACAGCGTACAATCATGGACAAAAGTTAAGCACACAATATAGATATACATAACACTTAACATGAAAATAGGTTCGACCGGTTATTGAGTTTACGTTAAAAAAACCTAAACAGATCGCGGGGTGCTTAGCACTTGTTGCACAGGAAATTTGTGTTGTTCCCCCCACCCTCAAAATAGAAAAATCAGTATGTCGTATACATGCGAGGGTTCAAATATGGCTTGACAGAAAAGGACGTGGTAGCCCTGATTGTATTGAATGCAACTCTAATTTTTCTGTCACCTTTATCTGAAACTGATAAATTATTTTTGTTATCCTGCTCTTTGTGTCTTGATCACGAAAAGTTCAAGTACGTTAATAGAAATAAATAAAAACCCGAAAGTTGTTTTATCTTACACTCTATATGTATGACAGCATTTAATGGCACACCAATAACTTGCCCAAAGATTCATGGTCAGAATTAGGATTGCATATTTTTGTGACATCAGTAAACTAACAAATTCTTTCCGAAGAAAGTCGCCCTTCTCATTTTTAATTTTTAAAATCGTATACACAACTTGAATAAAAGTTACCTCGCTAACAATAACATCGACTTTTTATTTGCTTGTTTAATCGCTCCGGTGGTCTAGGGATTAGAGCGTCCGCCTCGGATGCGGGAGGTCGAGGGTTCATACCAAGGACTTACCAAAATCATTAATAGCTGCCTCGCTAGGCGCTCAGCATTAAGAGGTTAGTGTTAGGACTGGTCGGCCTGATGTCAGGATAATGTGATTGGGTGGGACATGTTGCTACATATCTGCGGCATGATGCCCCAGTGCTAGACATCACTATAAACTGCCACACTGCAGATATCGTAGCGATATGGCAGTTTAAATTGTTAAAGCTACGTTAAAAATCCAAATCTCTCTCTCTCTCACACACACACACACACGCACACACACACACAGGAGCGCGCGCACTTGCTTGCTTGCATCTAAACATTTGCCTGCAGTGTTGAATTTTGACGGTGGATTCAACTATTCGTCGTACAAAGTAGCACATTACAACTTTTATGATTTTGTTAAACACGATTGGTCAGTGTCAAAAGTGCATTCAACCAATTTGCAGCTCAAACCTGTATGAACACAAATGGACAATATCGCTAGGGGAGACAACCACGCCTGGTAATGAACATGTCATGTCATAAATTTCAGGTGTTCACACGTTCCCCCTGACAATCATCCCTTATGAAACAGTAGAAAACTTTGAATGCTAACACAATTTGTTAAAACCATGTAGGAAAATATTCAGCTTACATTAATTAGCTGGAGAAGCATTGATCAACATGTAGTTCGCCCTGATAAGCAGGCATCTGGTTTATGCTTACATACTTCACATATCGCCTGAGATAGTATTGTTCAGCGATGCATAGGTGGCAGCATATGTTAGAGTTCATTTGAAACATGACGATAAGTTTATTTTAGTGCTGGGATTCAGAGAGCAACGATTATGGACAAATACTGTATAGCTAGCCATAAAATCAGTAGTGAATTCACGCAGATCCTAAGACAATCATTTTTAGTTTTTCTCTTTTACAAGAGGAGATTTTCAAAAAGAAATTCAACAGACCAGAGAGACCTAATGATATTTTAATAAAAACAACAAACAAGAAATACATGAGAGATAGGTCCATAATACTTTTTGTTTATTACCATCTCCTGTAAGGATACATCTCTGGACCAATCAATTATCCAAACCATTGAAATTATCTGACGAATCAAACTGAAATGCAAGTAAATATAGTGTCGCCTGCTAGGTTTTGGTTACGGATCCTCATCATCCTAGATTGAATATACAAGTGACATGAATGACATGTTGTTTGGGGATGCAGCAAATCATGTATTCACTCATTAAATATTTTACACTTTGGTCTGAACAATAATGTAAAATTGTTTCACATGCTAATGTGATTTCAGACTACACACATTTGCATATCACCGTTATATTTCTCTCTACTATTTCAAAATAAAGTGCACAGAGTCAAATGTAAGAAAATATAAGAAACGATCTTGCAGCAAGTGATTTGAAATTTCGTGAGAGTAAATGCTACAGTTGTGGCTTTGATTTACGAGAATGTGTGCAGAAGCTTTACTATGAAGTATATTTGAGTAACAGTGAGCCAACACAATGACATGTTTCGACATTAAGAGAAATCTAAACAACTAATGAGAAAGTTAAACAGTAAAAACTGAAAATTAAATTAAAGCTATATTTCATTTTTCGGAAAGAATCTGAAAAGGGACTTTTAGAGATATTTAGCAAAAACTACGTATATAAATTAACCCAGTTCTACTGAAAAGGTAACGGTGACAAGAACAGCATAAAATTTATCGTGATTAATTCATTCAAGCATGAGAGTGGATTGGGCTGACTGGTCTGGGTGGAGAGATTATATTTTGAGTTCATGGTTGACATTAGTTTAGGAATACAGGTCACGTGAAACTGTGGTGCACCTTAAAACAAGGTAGAACATTTTCACTGTTCCTACAGGTCGAATTACTTCCGAAGCTCACGTCTTTTGAATCAAACAAAGGCTCCGATGCTGGCTAAATTCGAGAGTGCCATTGACATTATTTACGGACATCCTGGCTGGCTTGACGTAAGCTGGGATTTATAAATTTTGGAAAGTCAGCTTGCCCCTGAGAGAGAGAGAGAGAGAGAGAGAGAGAGAGAGAGAGAGAGAGAGACTTTAAACAACCAATAACAGAGCTGTGTCAGTTTAATTTTAATCATGTTTTCACACTAACATTATTCAATTAAAGTTCAAATCACTATGCAGATTTTATTATACATACAGCAGGAAAAAATGTAAAAATGAGTCCATCACTGAAATAGTCGAAAATTGTCAATGATTTCACTCTGTCATGCTCTTCTTGGGTGTTTTACGTCCACTCATATGCTCCTTTTCTCCACGTATAATTCAATTTTCTATAGCATTATCTGCATCAAAGTCTGTGATTGGTGGCCCATAACCGCTTTATCAATTTAATTGTTTGCCAAGCAGTATTCATGTATCGGTCTACTGTTAATTACAACATAAACAACAGATCATGAACACCACGTATGGCTGTTATATTTTCATATCATGCTTTGAATGAAACCCGTTACGTCGAGTGCCTTTGATTTCCAAACACGCTTGTCAATGAAATCTCACAAGTTATATTTTAGCAATTAACGTCTTACTCACCTAAAGACTGCTTCATGCATAATCTTTAGACCCGGCCAGCTAACAAACAGCCTGAGGCTAGGTTGGGGACCTGAACGTCGACTAATCCGTGATACGTACAAACATTACGATTAAAATATAACCGATTAGTTAAAATATCAATAGTCATTCCTTAGTTGTCAAAACTTTTTCAATTAGTACATATTCACATTATCACGCCAATGCGAGAAAATGTGAGTGACCTTGCCATTGACTACACGATGGAAATATGTATTTTGTGGCATTACAAACGGAATACTAACACTCCCCAACACATTTTTTGGACTTGCCTGTGAGCTAACAAGTTGTAAGCTTGAGCTATTCCGAGACGGATTTGAGCTCGTCTTGCCAGTCGGGCAAGTTAGTTTGTAAATCCATGGCCGTAAATAAATCTCAAAATGGCCAGGGCCAAGCAGACTGCCCGGAAGATGCACAGAATGGAATGATAGACCTTTAGTAAAACAGAATCGCGATCGATGTTACTACAAAAAAATACATAAAGAAACTATTGCATAAAGGACTGTAAGACTAAGAAAATATCACAAGGAATGAATAGTGAAAACAACTCACAAAAAGCACGAGAGAAAATGGCGGCCGAGAAGGCAAACAAAGAAGTTAGAGAATTAGAGAAATTCTTTAACACACGGAGAACAGAAACAACAGAAGGATCTTTCCTTGAGTGTTCATATAGAGAAGGGACACAAGAATTAGAATTTTTGAACACACCACGAGAAAGAATGCCAGGAATGACAACAGTAATGGTGGCTTTTAAAGTAAAAGACCCGGAATATATAAAACAAAATGTACTCACTCAACCGGAAAGGGTATAAAGGATATATAGTAAGACCCAAAGGAACCCAACTAATACTGCCATATGGAGAAATATCAATTGCAGGAGAGACGGGTACAGTCAAAAGACCCACACCCATTCTGAGGAAAATAAAAAAAAAACGGGTGAGCTCCACTTATCAGATATCCCTTTGGAAATATCTTTAGAAGCTACAGTGGAGCAGTTCGAGAAAAAACTCAGCATTAAAGTGATATCTGCAAGACTAGACACAATTCCATTAACTAAAATATACAACGGGACAAGAATATTAGAAGTAGAGAAGAATAAAATGAAAGGTGAAGAAAGCCTTTTTTCTACATAGATTCTTGACAAAATCTTGGTACAAGGGATGTATCTACCATAGGACATGCAACAGATGTGGGACGACAGGACATACTCCACACAAATGTCCCAAAACTTTAGATACTCCAGTAGAGAGCAGAGAACGACAAGAAGTCACTATGATGCAGCAACAACAAGTAATGGTTACCAGAAAAAAATCCAAAACAACAACCAAGAGTACCAGAAGAGAATATAAAAACAACAGAGAAGATGTAAACAAAGCACTACCAAAAAATTCAACAGGGACTAATACACTATCTAGAAATATAACACAGACAGTACCTAGAAAACCAAGGGAAAAAATAATGGTATCAATACAATTAGAAGAAACTTCTCCAGAAACAAGCACAATACAAGAAACTCCAACAGCAACAGGACAAAAGCAACTTCTACAACAACAACAAGGGAAACAGAGACAAGAAGAAATAAGGAAACAAACAAAAGTGGAGGAGAACAATCAGCAGGACAAATGAAACAACAAGAAAACAAAAAACAAGGGTCAACAACAACGGAAACACAACATAGCTATCAGACAACAACAGAAGAACAAGAGAAAGAGAGAAAGAGAACCACAGCAGCAACAGAAAGAACAAGAAAACCGTGCAGAAATGAGATCCACGATGACTGATACACAACAAAGGAAACAATATGAACCAAGAAACTATACTGAGAACAAACAAGTAAAGACACCATTAACTCTGGAAACAAACAAAAGGACAAATGAAGCAACAAGGCCAACAACAACAAACACAACATAGCCATCACACAATAACAGAAGAACAAAAGAAAGAGAGAAGGGAGAAGAGGAAAGCTAAAAGGAGAAAAAAGAAGGAAGACGAGGAGGAGGAACATCGAATGATGGAGACTTACATTCTTGAAGATGATGAATGTCTGGAAGAGGAAAAATGGAACTGACGAAAAAAAAATAAATAAATAAAAAGAAAAAATAAAAAAAATACTAAAGGATGAATATACAAATAACCAGGAAAAAAATAAATTAATGTACAAATAACCAGGAAGGAAATAGAAAAAAGTAAAGTACAGTAAAACAATATATAGCACAACACCTCCAGGCAACTATACAATTAGGGCAGGAGGGCCTCCCTAAATGGTCTGAAAAGATCAACCAGGGAGAGTACCCTCCAAAAAAAAAAAAAAAACCAAGACGAAAACCCTTACTGTGGGAAAGCAGTAAATTTTGTCCATATGAGCAGTCAGGTACACCTTGACTCTAGAGATGGCCGTTCTTTGGGACTGACAGACCAGAAGGTGAGTGAGTGCAAACAAGATGTTGCTGAAATTTATGGTAAATGTATGTATGTACGTGTGTGTGTACACACACACACACACACACACACACACACACATATACACACACACACATATATATATATATATATATATATATATATATATATATACATATATACATATACATATATACATATACATATATATAGTGTGTGTGTGTGTGTGTGGTCAAATATTTATTCCTTATATGTGAACAAAATGTATTAGGGTTTTGTTGCTGGGTACAGCGCTCCCCGATCGTGGTTTATTTTTAGCCATGGTTATTTAAAAATACCGAGTTCGTTTTTACCCAAAGCCTCATGTGCAAAGTGCCTGCAACGAGAAACCAGGTAACCTCGAGTTCTCTGACTGTTGGGCTTTCATCACAATCAGGGTACTTATATGGTAAATTCTCATTGTTTTTTCACAATAAAAAAGAGTCTCGTCATGAATCTGTCCACTTTACGGGCGAAATCCTCAGCTGCAGGGTTGTTTTCTTGGATGGGGAGTCGTAGGACTCTGGGGTTTCGTGTAGCCTGTATGCTGCTGTCGATGTTGACTAGGAGGACGGTATTTTATTTTGCTCGTAGCGGTGTATCAAAACTTCGGGACCAATGTGTCTGCATAGAATAGGTTAGCTCTTGAAGGATCCTCGGACAGACTGAGAGGGGCGAGCTATGTATTGTGGCTCCTTGACCATTTGAGAAGAGCTGTGAACCGGAAATATATCATATCGTCAACTGGACGCCATAAAATACATTGTTCTATTTTTTTAAAATCATTATTATGCATTACCACTATGGAGTGAAATCAATAATTCAATATCGCTACACGAGGGAAAATCAGTAATATATACATCCTGCATTGGATGACCCATACAAATTCTATACATCGATCGCTCTTGGTAATATCATACATTGGTCATATTTGTTTATAAATCTTATATTTTGATTACCCTTGGTGATAAAAACATACGTTATTCATATTTGTTTACAAATTCTATACAACGATCATTCATATTCATAGATCTATTTGCTTATAAGTTCTTTAGTTGATTCTTGTTTGATTACTCGTTGAAGTAACATGTTCTCGTTAGTTCCATTTAGGAAGATATTAGTTGTTGATCTAGGTGCGCATCATTCAGTTAAATCCATTTTGGACTTCATACGCACGAGCTTGGTATCAGATTTATTATCGTTCAATAACAAAAATTGTCTTCACGAAATCGTTTCAGTGTCTTCGCCAACTCCAATCCATACCCGGCTTCATGCTGCTACAGACAAAGTCAGATAGTCGAAGTTGGGAGGCACTGTAACTTCGCCATCTTTTCACTTATTGATTGCTGGACATAGACGTACGTTCACGCAAAACTGAATTTGTCAAATGTATGAAAGAACAAATCACTTGATTTAGTTCGTCCTCCACAACGTATTGTGTGGTGTTACAAAGAGTGGCTATAGGCTTACACGTTACTGAAATTCAAGAGGTGCGAGTGATTTGGATTTTTAACGTAGCTTTAACAATTTTTCAGTCATATCGCTACGATGTCTGCAGTGTGGCAGTTTATTGTAATGTCTAGCACTGGGGCATCATGCCACAGACATGTAGCATGATGTCCCACCCAGTCACATTATCCTGACACCAGGCTGACCAGTCCTAACACTAACCTCTTAATGCTGAGCGCCAAGCGAGGCAGCCGTTAGTACCATATTTGTAAGTCTTTGGTATGACTCGGCCGGGGATCGAACCCACGACCTCCCGCATCCGAAGCGGACGCTCTAACCAAAATTCAAGAAACCATATCCTTTGTAAGGAATTTCTCGCCGTCACAGAATGGACGAATAGATGGTTGGAATGCTTCTTAAGGAGAACATAAGACAACACGCACACAAAGTCGAGATGAATTAGACGAGTATGATGAAGAAAATATATTGCACAATAGGAACAAAAAAAAAACCCCACCCCACACCCACACCCCAAAACAAATAACTGCAGTTAAACCGTTTTTACATATTGTCTATTCTTAAAATTCTTAAGAACACTTTATGTTCACTGGTACTTCTGCACTGAATTATTCACTGATTATATACGCCCTCCAATGGTTCCTTCATTGTGTAGGCGCTTCTGTACCGTGCAGTGAATTATAGTGTAATTCTTGTGACTGGGGCTCCCATGTCCCGATATTCAGAGGACGTCCCTGGTTTGTCCACCCTTGTGGAAGGCTTTCCTGGCTAGCTCAACTCCCTTCAGCAGTCTCTCAACCCGTCCTCAACTAAACGGCTCATGTGATTGGGAGTTGGGAGTCGATTCCCTCCAAGTTGGTCTTTTTGCTGACGACAGCTTGCTG
Source organism: Megalonaias nervosa (assembly GCA_016617855.1). Classification (NCBI taxonomy): domain Eukaryota; kingdom Metazoa; phylum Mollusca; class Bivalvia; order Unionida; family Unionidae; genus Megalonaias; species Megalonaias nervosa. Next base: position 42,005 of record JAECUM010001074.1, read on the forward strand.
TACCGAGTAATAAACTCGGATCAGGATGCAAAACTTACGAGCAGATCTAGACCGGCTACAAAGACGGGAAAAAGACTGGCAAATGGAGTCCAATCCTGACAAATGTGAGATCATCCGAATCGCCAACAAGAGACGGATCGTCCCAGCCATATACACCATCCATGGTAAAAAACTGACGATGACATCCAAGGCCAAATATTTCGGAGTTACCGTCGATTGCACCTTATCATGGAACAACCACATTGACTGTTACAAAGGCAAACACTATAGCGTTCCTTCTGTCTACATGATCCAAACAAGCAACGGCTATGTGCTATAAATCCTTAGTATGTCCACAGTTGGAGTATGCGTTGACCGTTTGGGACCCATCTACCAAAACAAATATTGCCAAACTTGAAACAATACAGCAGAAGAACAACAGGGTTTACTATTGGAGATTATCGACGGAGCAGTAGTGTTTCAACTATCCTGCCAAATCTGGGATGGGAAGAACTTCCCAGGCTAGCACAATCTCCCGTTAGCAGTCTCAGCCCGGCCTTATCTCTCCAGGGTTGGATGCGGCTACAAAACGCAAGTCGTTTTGAGTTGTACAGTAGAAGGTTAATGTGTACATTACATTGAGTGACTTGTATACAGTGCCTTGGTGTTTTATTCAAGTGCTCTTTTTATGTCATGTCTGCAATTACTTCATCTCTCTACACTAAATGAAAGCAAACCTAACATTTTATGAATAAAAAACATTGAAAATATGAAATATGTACTTTGCAGCTGACCTATACAAGTCGACTACAACACAAAAGCATATTATATTCAACGTACTAGCGTCGCATAGCTGAATATGAATTACAATCAATAGATTTGATAAACAATAGTCTGTAGGTTTTAAACAATGACTTATAATAGAAAATACGTAAGTAGTGAAAAGCAATCTACTAGAATAAGTTGTAAGGAATAAAACAATCTTCAAAACACTACTCCTATTCCATATAAACAGAAACAAAAGGAAAAGAAAGAAGCTTTACATCCCAAAAGTCTAATTCCTAGCTGTACGCAGCTAAAAAAACGTTTCCCGATATTATTCAAAATAATACAAGAAATAAATAAATTTCATACCTTAATCTGGCCGCTCTAAATATCCTGGTTTTAGCTCCTCTTCCTAGTAATTGTATGTATGACTGCCAAAGTTTTACATTGCATATAGTCGCTTTATACAGACCCTTTGCGGGTATCTTGAAGTGCACGAGCTTCTGGCCTGGTGAGAACTCTTACGCCACTATCACAATGATAGTGCTTACTTGAATTTGTATTCTACAGTGAACTTCGGATAATGCGTTTTTCTCACAGTTGACTTCAGTTAATATATTTTCAGGTCTTTATTATACTGAAAATCTTAACTTATTTAATGCATAAATAAAGCAAGGGAATAATTTTAAGACAGTTTGTGACACTCGCGAATACAGTAGGATATTGTCTGATTAGTCAAACACATCTCGTCATCTTTGATGACATGTTTAGAGAGGACGAAGAAACAATTCAACTTTAGTTTAGACGAAAAGGAGATCATCGTAACAGTAGTATCATGTAAATCACGCAAAAGTTATTTCAACAAAGTAAAGCGCATTGCATCATCAGTCTCGTTAATTGGTTTTGTTTAAAATCAGAGCGACAAATTGTAAGCTCAGCTGTTCGGTAATCAATCAGGAACACCCTGTCGTATTTAGTGATCGATCTAAAAACTATCACTCTTGATTAATTTAAATTTTGTACTGATTTATTTAATTATTAGTGTCAAAATATTTAAAAACATCTTTCATTTCTTTCTTCTCTGACATTATTCGTCCTGTCAGATTGATTCGCGCGCTGTTTGCCATATATAGCTGCGTTTGCATTTGTTAGAAGTCAGTCTCAAAGAAGTGTTATGATGGTTTACTTTAACATCATTTACCTCCTAACCCTAATATCACATAGATGTCACACTTACAACAATTGGTACAATCGTTAATGGATCCAACATGTTTGTCAGAAACGGAAAAATCGCAACGGTACGGATAATCATTGCAAAGTCTTCAACGTTTCAAGAAGATGCTTTAGATGAAACTGCCGAACCTACACTGACAATAAAGACCGAAGACACACAAAGGCAGCAACTGCCAAGACAAAAGGCAAGGTCACAGAGATGGAAAGTCCAAAGCTTTACAGAATTTCAAACCCCACTTGCTAAAATACCCAAACTGACACCCACATCTAGGATTGTTTGGATCAAAATATGATGTCAACGCTCTCGCCAGCAGAAGAGAAGAGGTACGTGAAAAAAGAAGTAACAAAAAGCTACCGATTATTCCTGTTCAAGCAATATCATCATCATCTGCTCCCATTGCTTCCTGGACACGTAAGGTATTGCTATCCAAAATACCTTCTCAGAAAATATCATCGGTTGTCTTATTGAGCCGGAGCATGGATTCACTTTTAACCAGCATTTACCGGCATATTGCCCTAAGGACTGTCTACAGAGGAATTCAAACTTGTATCGTACAGCCAAACTTAAACTCAGAATTATACGTTGCAAGACATAAGACAATGGTTACAATAACAATCGACGTAGAATCAAGACTGCAAATATATGTGTCACTGATTTGCATTTATAATCGGCTTGAGTGTTTTCTTTAACATCTAAATAAATTCAGAGTTAGTGAGAGCTTTGAATATCGTCTTAAAACAAAGTGGTTAACACCCGCTGAGATGGCAAACGGATAAGGCACTGAATGTATGAAGCAGGCCTCTAAACGATTTGAACGCACGACACATTAACTTTTTACTACTGACAACCCCGAAACCAAAGCAAGTTTCGTGGAAGATTTTCAAAGAAGCTGAAAAAGCGTATCTGGAAATATTTTAAACATCAACGTACTCTTTAGTCCGAAAAATCTAACCCTCAAATCTGTGTTGATACCGATAGATGAGTTGTGGTTCTGATGTCAGCTTTCATTAAAATGCGCAATTTTTCTGCATGTAAATCTTTCCGGAACACAGGTGTGCAGTTTAGACACTGGTATTTGGTAACAGCCATATCTAGCGCGAAATTCAAAATGGTCACAGGACATATGGTTGTGATGTTCAACGTGGATTTGCAAGTTGTTAAACATAGGGTCCGGAATAATTATGTACATATGGCCAAAAGAATCCTTCAACTGACGGAAACTCTACAGCCTCGAGAAATGCCGGTAAGAGTTTACTATATACACCCATAGAGGCTCGTATCATTGCTTACAATTTACCTGTCATACATGTACTATATAATAACTACAAGGGAGGACACTTCTCTCATTTCTCGCGTGACCTATTTAAGAATAAACGCTGATATTTCCAGCTACATTTCGCGTAGCGTAATAAATTTGGTACCGATGTTTAGCTCAGGCATTCGACTTTGTATGCGTATCCGAAGTTTGGCTTACTATCATACCTTTAAGGAATGCAAGACCATTTTCCCACGCTACTGCTCGACATGGCCATGATCGCGCCCGCTTAATATGCAAGAACAACGCGCTGAATAGAATACTCCCTTCTCATTGCAACTAAAAATAAGTATAAACAAATGCAGGACGTCATTTCCTTTTAACCAGTGGGAGGACAGTATTCCATTCAGCGGGATTTCATACATTTGGCGATTCTGAAGCGATAACAGACGCGTGACAAAAGTCGAATCGAGCGGAGGCTGAGATCACGCTTGCACTCCTTTTGACAATTTATAGTACCGATAAGGTGATTTCGTGTTGTCAAGATTTCATCGTACTTTATTGATAAAACGTCAGAATCCTGTGGTGGTATCAGCCCCTAAAGCTTCAGTCTGTATCATCAAAAGTGTGGGACTCATTTATCGGCCTACGTACTCTCTAAAACTCTTGAAGTGCTACCATGTCTGATAAATGGTTACAGTCTATCGTACCATCGTATTATCGGATACGCTCCTGACGTAGTAACGCCTGAAAACGAAATGGCTTCGTTTGGTCGATTGTTTAGAACGTCTGAGACAAGGAAAAATAAAGAAGTGTTTAACACAAAAGATGGTATTGTCAAAACCAAACACACTTTTAACAAAGGCTATTTATCAAACTTGCCATAGAAAAGATCCAAAGCTTTTTCTTTTTGTCTCTGTTATCTATTTCACAACAAGCCCCACTCTTCTAACTAATCTGATAATGTATAAGTATTACAGTATTTTGTGTATGTGAGAGCACTTTTGCACTTTCCATTTGTGATAGTATGTATGTAGGTATGTATGTATGTAGGTATGTCTGTCTGTCTGTATGTATGTTTGTTTGTTTGTATGTATGTATATGTATATGTAAGCACTCTTACCGTATTCTTTCTTTCTACCCCACATTGGGATTTTATATATGTAGGTGTGAGGGTGAAATATAATTGTGTCTATTCTTGGTATTACTCTTCCTTACTCTAGCTTCTTCTTTACATCCTATTTCACGCTGTATGCTGCTTAGGTGTGGGTGTTGGTAAGTACGTGCGCTGGTTATTAACACTCTATTGGTGAGTGGTATAGGTGTTGGTGCGTATGTGTGGGTGTTAGTCAGTACTTATGGGTGCTGGCCATGAAGACGGTGTGTTGGTCAATACGAGTAAGTATTGGTCAGTGGGTATAGGTGCTGGTTAGTACGTCTATGTTAAACCTATGGACATTTTTAACTTGTCTCCATAGTGAAAGTTTTTGGCCCTACACCCCCCCTCAAACATTTACCGCGACGAAGGAAATGTGTGGGGTATTTTAACATTGCATTTTTGCTTGTCCCCATAGTACCATTTTCGTACCCAAAGCAAAACTGATTATGGTGACAAAGGAAAATGTAATGGACACATTTAAACGTTAACTTTCCTTATCTACATTGTGCCATAGGAATGTTAAACCTATGGAGTGACATTAAATTGCTTTATCTCTGTAGTGATATTTTGCCTTTAAAATGTCACACTAAACTACTTACACCCTCAATGATAACAATGCAGTACCTTTATGGTTGTGTGAAGTTGTAAGGTAGAGAAAATTCAGAAAAATTTTAAAGCAGCTGTTTTTTTTTGTTTTTTTGTTGTTTTTTTTAAATACACAAAATAACTGAAATTACTTACTAGGTATATTGGCTTTGTGTGTAATTGATGTGAATATAGTTTAGACCATAATGTTCCAGTGAGCTAACTTCCCTGTTGTCTGTTTGTTTTGCTGGTTGATGTGTATCGAAAATCTTGTGTTTGTGGTCTTCTGAACTGCCGGTAGTACTCAGACGTAGTAATATCAGCCACTATAGCCCCATAGGGTCTCCTGTGTTAATAAGAGTCGAAAATGCATGATTCCTAACGGAATTTTAACATGAGAAAATGTATGGTCAAAAGTTTATAGCATCAAAGGGTCGAACGTTTATGGCCCTTTATGGGAATGATAATATTAACATGTCTATAGGTTTGACGTGGTGGGGGACATTATGACCTTCTGCGGGAAATGTAATGTTAACTTGACCGTTATATACCGCTTTCATGTTAAAAACTCCATGGCTGTTATGGAAAATGTATTATTACATTTCTGGAATACTATCCAATACATCACTCTTAGAATACCACCCAACACACCACGTTTTGATTACTATCTAGCATCCTCTTTTGGATTACTATAAGACACACACTTTTTGATATTCTGTTCAGCATCTCCTTTTTGATATACTATCCAAAGAACAGGTTAGGAGTGTTTACACACTCAAATATTGTAACTTCCTTTCTGACACCGTCCCCCACTATTCAACGAGAAGAAATAAGAGTTTGTGTCGAAAGGATGATGTCGACACCTTCAGCAGAAGAAAAAGAAAGGGAAGATAGATGTGAAAAATACATCAAGAAAAAGTCAGTACCGACAAACGGCTCCTACTCCTATTGCGCGTCGAGCACGTCAAGCTTCGTCCAAACCAATACCACAGGAATCTATGAGCAATAACGAACAGTAGGTCACTTATTGAAGAGCAACAACAACCACAGTTAACCCCATCGTGTAGACCCTTTTAGCCAGCATTTACTACAACCCTGCACGAGCTGCTGGTGACGTAGGAGTTCAAATATTGAATCGTGTTGCTAAAACTGGGTAATGTATCTAAACTGGTGCTGGATAGTATATCAAAAAGTGGGTGCTGGATAGCATCAGAAAGTGGTGTGTTGGATGATAATCGAAAAGGCGTGTAATGGATAGGATGTAATAGGGGGCTTACATTTATCAACATGGAAACGACCTGTAAAGCTCAACACGTTAATATCATATTTCCCATAGGTGTTATAGGGTCTCCCACAAGTTAAATACACTGTTAACATTACCACTCCGATATGCGACCATAAACTTTGGACCCTTTGAGGCTATAAAACTTTCGACTCTTTCGACTCTACATTTTCCCCGTGTTAAAATCATGTAACCATTATAAATTTTCTATCCTTTTTAAAATGGAAAACCCATAGGGAGCTATAGCGGCCAATATTACTACTCTGAGAAAATATTGATTCCATCTTGGAATTTGCATAACTAATAGATTTTCCTCTGATATGTGTTTAGATTGGATTTGATTTTATGGTTGAATCTGGTACACTTGTATTAGCATACAATTGTCAGCTCCTCCTCTCTCATTGTGAGTTTTGTCCTCAAGATATTTCTGCTAGAATTGCTTCAGTTAATTTAGAAACTTTTTTCAGTCTGTCTTATCGTAAAGGCTAATCTTCATATGCTTACCTGGATCGATTCTTAATTCCTGATGCAGGGGCTGATCCAGAAATACTCGGGTTGGGTGGGGTTAACAAGTACGTAAGGTGTCTGTGGCACAGAACCGATGATTGGGGCGCCGGGGGTCGTACCCCACCCCCAGCCCGAGAAGCATTTTAAGCGTTGCCAGGGCATAATTTTAACCATCTAATTTAAAAATATAAATTTACTTTAGGAAACCTATTAGCTGTTCGCGCTCATTTATTGCGAGGAGAGGGGAGGGGTGCTTTATACTAAATACAAGTGATAGCTGATTTAATTGGAAAAGGTTTAAAATATTTTGCCCTCTTGTGTTTATTCCCATTTGATGATGATTTAAGTCTTTTATCATGTCAAAACAATTTTTATTAGTCTTCATGAGAATGCATGAACTCCTCCTGTACCGTCAATATGGAGCAGATTAAAGCTTCCAGATATAAAATTATAACTTTGAGAGGAACTTTTGATATTGGCTCAAACTCTTTAAGTCATTCTTTCTATGTTTATAAGAAGGAGAAGACGTGTATGTCATTTCCAACCCGACTTAAATTTCAACCTACCAGATTGAGTTCTTTGTTCCCCTTTCCTCGATATAATATAGCCAGTTATGTGTTAAAAGTGTTGTTAAAGCCAGCAAAAATCCCAAAGAAAACGCTAAAGAGATTATAGGATTCTAGACTTATGTTTTGGTTCAAATCAAGGTCTGACCTTTTTCCCCTTTGCCCAGAATATTTCTGCATCAGAGTTATTGTCCTTCTGTTTCGTCATGTTTTGGACTTTGGTAAATTGCAAAGAAGATGCCACCACATCTTTGGACTTTACGATCTTTCCATAAAGCTGAATTTGTCCAGGCATAACAAAATAATTTTGTAATGGTTTGAATTTAGGTATTAGTTAGTTTTGACTTTAACACCTAGTTCGAGTTGTTACAGATTAGAATCGCGGTTTTTATTAAGGGTTTTAGATGTATTATCTCCATATATTATTTTATATACCTGTCACAGAAGCTTTCCCTTTTAACTATTATCGGTTAGTACTACAGCACTACATGTTTAATGGTTGGAGTGGTGGTTTACATTACTAATGTTTTGGGAGTGGTGGGAGTGGGAGGGGCTTTGATCTTACGTTAGGAACTGCCCGACACTTTTAATATTACCTGTCAACCCGCCTGTAATCTAACATTAGGCAGACTATGAGGCGCCGTAGCGGACAAAAGCTTTTCCAATTAGAACGTTGCCGTTGAAATTTGAATGTCATATGTCCAGAATTCCAATTTCACGTGTTGTATCAAAAATGTTTGTCCTTAAAGTTCCATTTCCTAAGTTGAGATTTTAGATTGTATCTGTTGAATTAAACAGTAGTGGTTGAGAGTTATATTTTCTATGTCGAGGTTTAAGATTGTGTCGTTTGAATTACACGGCAGTGGTTGAAATTTCAATGTCATACGTCGAGAATTTCTAATTTACGTATTGGTTCAAAGAGTTTATGTTGAAAGTTCCATTTCATATGTTGAGTATTTAGATTTCATCTGTTGAATCACATAGCGCTGGTTGAAAATTCGATGTCCAATGTCGAGTTTTTAGATTGTATCTTCTGATTTACACGGCGATTGTTGAAATTTTAATGTCATATGTCGAGAGTTTGAATTTAACATGTTGAATCGCATTGATTCTGCTGAAAGTTCCATTCCGTATGTTGAGTTTTTAGATTGTATCTGTTGAATTACACAGCGGTGATTGGACATTTTATTGTGCTTGTCAGAATTGCTATTTTTATACGGTGAAATGATGTGTTGGTGTTAAAAGTAACATTACACAATGTCCGCTTCAACAGTTCAAAATAATATCGAGTATTAAGATACATCATTCGTGTATTCAATTATGAGGCCCCATTACATTTTATGCATTTATAGTTTGAAAGTTACCATTCACAGGTCGAGAATTACTATGAATTTCTTCTCTTGAACGGACCGCGTTATTTTTAAACAAAGATGCTGCTTCTCGTTGCTGTGAAATTCAACAGATGGAATCTAAATACTCGCCATATGAAATGAAACTTTCATCACAAACATTTACATTCAACGTGTGAATTAGGGATTCTCGACATATGATATTGAAATTTCAATCACCCCTGTGTAATTCAAAATATTCACCGTAAAACGTCGACATAGGAAACAGAACTTTAAACCACCACTGTATAATTCAACATATAAAATCTAAAATATCGATCTAGAAAATGGAACTTTAAGGACATGCAATTTGATCCAGCATGTGATACTGGATTTCTCGACATACGACATCGAAATTTCAACTGCAACTTTCTCATTGGACCAGCTTTTTTCCGCTACGGCGCCTCATAACAGACCCGAAGGATAATTTAGTGATGCACAGCAGGTCCGGCCCTAGGACAAGGTGAACCAGGCAACCGCCTTGGGCCCCGCGCTTCTCCGCAATGCAGTTTTTTTGCTTGCGGCCCCGCGCTCATTGCATGCTGCTTTGGGCCCCGCACATCCTGGGGTCGGGCCTGATGCACAGCCATGGGTAATTGGAGTCTGAGACAGATAAAGGCTGACTTCTATAAACTCAGGGCAGTCTAAGTCCAATTAGTTACAGAATGCTTGTTCTGTACATTATTAATTTTTACTCTCACCATTATGTTCATTTGGTGTTGGACCTTCATGTAGTTAACATGATTGTCTCTATATAATAACAGCAGTATACAGGGAAGTTGAGAGCGATCATGGGCCCTGGGGTAAGAAACGCACGGGCCTCTCCTAGTTGTTGTTCAAACAAAAAAAATTTCTTTTATAAAATTAAAAAGTGTTGTTCGGCCCGGGCCCTTTTACGGGCCCGTGCCCCGGGGATATATCCCCGGTTGCCCCCCCCCCCATTCTTGTCGACCCTGGCAGTGTAGAGAATATCTATGTATAAATACGTTGACGCAGTCACACTTGACTATTAAGCAACGGGTGGTGCGTGGTCAGAGATAAAGTAAAGACGGAAGTGACAGGACAGTCAGAAGAGTAATGGTAGGCAAGGCAGATAAGTAAAAGAGTGTCTGTGTACGTTTTCGTTCCTTCATACTCGACCAATCTGGCTACCGTAGCGGTGATGAGATAAGGAACCTCAACCGGCACAGCCTTGAGAATCACTAGGTCTTACTTAGAATGTGATTTTGGAAAGCTCCTGCTTGTGAGATACCAACCCAGGAGCTTTGCAATTATTGATGGTGATTTGTTCCAAGTCCCTATTGTACACAGGCCCGGCCCTAGGATGTGCGGAACCGAAGGCAGCAAAAGCGATGAGCGGGGCCCTGAGCAAAAAATTGCATTGCGGAGTTGATTTCCGTCAGCAGCGCGGGGCCCCTGAAAGTGCGGGGCTTAAGGCGGTTGCCTCGTTCGCCTTGCCTTAGGGCCGGGCCTGATTGTACATGGGAAGAAGCTGAACTTGAAACAATTTGTCTCGTGTTTGTTCCTACACGCTCATACAACAGGAGCAGTCAGGCACTGGTTGATGTTTCTGTCGTTTATTTTGGGTGTGAGAGGTTTGGTGACATTTGTATGGGGAGAATATTTGTTGTCGAAGGGATTAGGTGAGATCAAGCAGGATCAGAGCTAATTTGAACTGGAGTAGCTTCTGTTTAAGGCGTGGGGATTGGTATCAAGGGAATAAAAATAAAAGGCTATTTATTAACATGGAAAGTTGTATTTCACTAAAAGCTATATTTCTCTACTTAGTGCACAACTGTCATACACGATGGACATTTTTATTTTACCAAATTACTTTCTGCAGTTACTACACATCTGGAATCAGACAAAGTGATGAAATTTAATTAAAAAAATGGATTTTGATGTGGGGATTTGACAGACCTATGTGGTCAAAATTGTCTTAAGTTTGTCAGTCGTGTTAGGACTACACCAATACACCGTTAATGTACTACGTTTCGTCACTTCCTGTACCGCCACCGTGTAGCCAATCAAAGGGCGGCTTTCTCTTTGTAGCGCGCAATTTAGTTGTCCGCCATTCCCAAGTCGGCAAATTCATTGTTTTTGTTATTCATATTACAGTTAATATCACAAAACTGAAAGGACCGATTGAAATATTTTGTTATGGAAGTATCAAAAAATCACGTTATTTGGGATCGGAATGTCTGATTTGCCGACTGAAAGGTTTGTAAAAGAAAATATTTCACATGTTGACCACTGCCATTCATCGACCCAGGATTGTTGATGACCATTGATTTTCACTTTATTTAGATTGCATTGGCTCGTATATACAGTGTTTTATTTATTTTTATGAGGGACAGGTGTGTAACATCGTGTGCATGTGTCTGAAAGTGATCAAATATTTTAGCAAGTGGGTGGGTAGTGTTTATTTTTTTGATTCGTGTTGTGATCACTGTTTTTAATTGACAGTACACTGCGTGGTTTTTCGAGCACCATTTCTTTGAGGAAGTAGAGTTTTGCTGAGACAATTGCGCGTGAGTGTCGCCCAGGCGGTCGTTGCCGTTGCGATGTAACAAATCGCGTGCACTCGTTCTTTGCTGGTCTGCAGCAAAGCGTCATTGACGCATGACAGTGCAACGGCGTCTCTTTTAGTCAATGAAAGATGAATCGGTTTATTTGTTTATTTAGTGCAGTTATTAGTGTCTGAATGCCCAAAGGCACCACAATGGAAAGACTGTACCCTTTTAAATTTGATAAATTGTTAATGTATGTCCATTCTGTGAACAGTCAAAGGTGAAAATACATGACATGCTAAATAGCTTTGCATGATGCCATTTATGTGCTGTTGCAAATATTGTGATGGAATTTCATTTGGTTATGCAGGAAGGCAATATTCATGTCTCAGTTTCATTGGTAATGAGGGTTTTTTTGTTTCAAAAGAAAATAATGTTTTAGATAGATCACAAGGAAATTTAAACTTTTCTTTTTAAAAACACATAGACATTATGACTATATCGACAGCCTCTGGTCCAATATGAATTGTACCACACCTATCATCAAAAGTATTTACCTGACACAGTTCAAATCTGACGATTATTTAATCCATTCAGACCTTACAAATTTCAAACCGAACTTTGTTTTTTCAGAAACTTTCTTATTTGGAAACAGGAGTTGTCAGCAGGAAGTACAGTGTTAAAGAGATGAGAGTGTTTGTAGATGTAGCAGCCTAACTATAATGTACCATTTTGTCCAATTCTGAACATCAGCTAATCATGTGAATCCGACATTATGCATATTTAATGTATTTAGAGTGTTATTGTAATGGTTTTGACAACTGAATTCCAAGTAAAATAAATCAATATTTCATTCAAGCTTTATGGAAATGTCATATTGTGCCTTGAATTTGTGAATTCATATGCATCTGGTTAATTCCAGCCAAAGTAACAAGTACAGCATTGCAGCAAATGAAAACTACCTGAAGTAGCCATTTTGCTACTTTGTAACCTCTCTTTTAAACAAAATAGACAATTCCATTTTTTAGAAAATGAGAACTCAAGGTTAGTTACTGTCACTTTCATTTGATAAAATACAAATGTGCTAAATCTGTTTATTTTTTGTGCTTTGAGTGCAAATGATCACAGGGGCTCATATCGTTGCTTACAATTTACCTGTCATACACGTACTATACAATAACTACAAGGGAGGACACTTCTCTCATTTCTTGCGCAACCTATTTAAGAATAAATGCTGATACTTCAAGCTACATTTCGCATAGCGTAATAAATTTGGTACCAATTTTTAGCTCAGACATTCGACTTTGTATGCATATCCGAAGTTTGGCTTACTATCATACCTTTTAAGGAATGCCATCATATTCCCATGCTACTGCTCGACATGGCCCTGATCGCACCCGCTTAATATGCAAGAACAACGCGCTGAATGGAATACTGTCTTCTCATTGGCCAACTGAAAATAAATTATAAATAAATGCAGGATGTCATTTTCTTTTAACCAATGAGAGGAGAGTATTCCATTCAGTGGGGTTTTACTTGCATATTAAGCGGGTGTGATCAGGGCCAACGATATGAGCCCCAGTGCAAATGACAACTGACACTATACACCAGTTCTGTAATAAATAAATAAGATGGAAACTTGAGTTTTGAAAACATAATGACCTACATTTGAGCTCGTGATTTTTGGAAAACCCACTTGTCATGGTGGGGAACTGGATTTCTTCTACTTTCGTCCACAGTAACACTCCATGATGGAGGAATAAATACCAAAAAATCACCACCATGCCTTGGCAGGCACGCTGATGGCAACTGTACTGTAGATGGGCTTGTCGACATTGATAATTGACATTTGAACAGCCAATGAATGGATACTATCCATGGAAAGACTGACGTCAAGAATCAAGTGATCTTTGTTTCAGTTATATATCTATATATATATTAATTTCAAAAGACGTATACTCTGTACATTTAGAAGAGTTTTGATTGTCTTTTTTTGCATCAAGCTTAATGCACTGGCTTGATGAGAGGCATGTTTTGCTGAGCTTCTTTTGGACAGTGTATCTTACAGATTAAAAGTAATCCTCTGAGGTAAGGACAGTTAAATTCCAGATGACAGCCTTGTCTGTTTACTCCCCTCCCCTCAAAAATAGTGAATTTACACTTAAATGTTATTCACATAATGGCCCATTCACGAGGCTGAATATACATGTACACAACTATGACAGTTCAGTTTTGACTACATGTGTATTGTAAGGGATTGGCCATTTCTGACCTTGGTATTATTTCTTCCATTCATCACAGGATATATTTGTTTCATGTAAGAAAAGGAATGCCATAGTGTCCTTTTTTAATATTACAAATCAGAGCAAGACAATTGTTTTCCAGCATTACCCCTCCCACCTTAGAAAATTAAATGGTCTCTCCCAAATAAAGACTTGACTTCAGCAGATGTTACACAGTACTAAAAGCAGTGACCATTGTCAAGAATTGTAAAATAATACCATCAGAAGATGATGTCAGTGTCAGCTCGGGAAAGTTATTAAAGAATGCAGTTTCTTGGTTGTGACTATTGTAGCATTTATCTATTTTGACCCCCCCAAAACAAACATTCAGACTAGTTTCTTTGAATAGTATTTAGTATTGGCATTTCTGTATGTGGTAAACAGCTTTGCAGCTCAATACTCTGGCTGAGTGGATAAGTGTGTGACACAAACACACGCTTGACTTTGGAACATGAGATAGTGAGTTTGTGCCCACTGGCAGGACTGTTCATTCTTTCATTTTCCTCGGTGATGATATAATGTCTAGTATGGTATTAATTTTCTTACCACTTGTGAATGTTTCCAAATATTAGTTTTTATATATGTAGATTTATAATTGATAAATTTTAATTTTAATTCTGAAGTCAGTATGTCATACATAAAAATAGTACAATTTTGGTTCGCTTTAATAAGCATTTTAGCATTATTTTTTTGAACTAACATTGGTGAAAAATTCTTTAAAACATAATCGGAATCATGAGAAACTTTAATGGAAGAAGCATCTCCAATTCGGCTTGGTGTTGACAATGAGGTCACTAAGGGCAGAAACCGTGGCAATGAGGGAATACTTAAACTGTTACCAAAGACTACCAGAAAAGTTTCTAACGTTAAGTGCAATTGATTACAATAACTTGTGCAATAGTGATTTGGATTCTATATTTATGAAAGATTGATATAAAAGAAGAGAGTTGTCATTTGCAATCAGTACGAGTAAATTGGAAGACAAGGGATTGATTTCTCATGTCCCCCCTCCTTCATTAATGGTAATATGTTCCTGTAAAATTCTCTCTACACAAACATGGAAAATGCCTTTTATTGTTCACTTTTTTCCTCCCTCTCTCTTTGGATATAATGATGGATATTAAATTTACATTTCTCTAACATGATGTAACGACTTTATGCAAATAAAAGACCTATCAATATAGTGTTTTCATTTACTCTGATTTGCTCATCAGAGACCTCTAAACTTTCTATCTGACACTCCTGTTTTGACACTAAGGTTTGCTTTTTACTCAGTCTGACCCCCAGTTCTAACTCCAAGGGGATTTTGCCTCTGACTTGCACCCTTAGGGGATACACTGCAATATCAGTAATACCATTTTCTGTCTCATTTCTTTTAACCATAAAGCAGTAAAGTTCTATGTTTGGCAAGTGTTACAGAATTTTTTTTTCTTCCTGAAATTGATTTGTGTACATGTGTTTGGGCTGGTTTAGCATATTACTTGTAGTGCATAGCATATATATATATGTGTGTGTGTGTGTGTGTGTGTGTGTGTGTGTGTGTGTGTTAAAATGCCCCCCCCCCCATTTTAAAAACAGTGCTATAGGAAACACTTTTTTGGGTTGTAGTGGTTTCTGCTGTATCCTGCAAAATCCTCTATTTTAAACAAAACAAAAGCTATAGAAATTGCTAGTAGATCTATTTCTAGTTTAGAGAAATAATGTAATGCTAGTTTCTTATAAAGAAAACAATCTAAGATTAATCATCAAGCTCAAGTGGATATAGAGAAGTTGTAACTGCTTGCAAAATTCTTCTAATTCTTGACGACTGTGGACTTGGTATCACATGGGCAGCTGTCCAATATGATATCAAGCAGTACCTGATAGAAAATTTCAATATTTTATTCACTATTACCACCTTATAAATGTACATTTATAATTAATTGTACTGCTCATGACAATCAAAACGGGGATGGGTGGCAGTGGCTAAGTGGTCTAAATTGTGCACCTTTACTGATCACCACCATCTCACCGCTGTCCATGTGGGTTTGAGTCTCAGGTTCAGCCAATGTGGCCATAAGAGAAAGCGTGCCAGTAGCTTCTCGTAGGTCAGTGGTTCTTACTGGATTTTTTCCAGGTTCTTCCTCCACTAGTTATACTGGTTACCATGTATATCATGTGCTGAAAAATGGTGTTAACCCCACCCCACTCGCAAACAACAACAATCAAATCATTAAAGATGATTTGAGTAATGACACTCCCAGTTCCTGTACAGGGCTTTGTATTTGACATTATTATTAGCCATGCCACTGTGAAACGAGTTATATGTGATGCAGTGTTTGTTAATGCACAATCAAGATATTGCCAACTAATTAGAGACACGAATACATTGAAAAGTATTGAATTCTCCAAGTCTCTCCATCTCAGATTTTGCAAGGGCAAATAGATTATCCAGTCATCTTGTCCAGGGCACTCTAACTTTTATAAAATTTGTAAATAACCTGTGCAATAAAAAATCTGTCCACTTCACCCTGAGTATGTTGTTTATTGTCAAAATAACAGCAAAGAAAATAAACCTGCAGAAGAGCTGCCATTGTGTTTGTAGGCTATTAGTTTGCACACAAAATTAACACATCAATGGCAAAGGAAATGAACAGTGTTGATGGCTTCTTTTGTGCTAGGTTATTAATTTGCACATGAGCATCTATCTTCAAAAAGTATTTGTGAGTTTAGATGTAGCAAGGATGGCGTTTTTGTGATGATTTGTGAAAGAGAAAATGCTAATACAAAATAATGCAGTTTAAAGATGTAAATTCTTAATAATGCTGTCTCTCACACATGTATATAGATGACACTAACATACATTTATGTAATGCCCCTGCCCACAGATCTGTTATTAAGTTCATGAATGCATCTTCTTTTCTTAACAACATATACAAATTCATTATGAGAATGAACTTACCTTCATCATTGTGTTTTTATTGTCAAACTGTGAATGGTGAGGTACCTTTTGGACATAATATTTATTATTGTATGTTTATGAAGCAAGCGCAAGAACTATGCTTTCTTAATTACACCTCTTTAATCCTGAGATTGGAGGTCAGAAGAAATCATATATTATGTTAATGAGAATTCGTACATGGGGTAACTATCAGAACTTGTGGAATTCTGCGTCACTTCAGTGAGGTAATGAATGCGATTTTGTTATTTTGACATTTATCTTTCATTATCATTCTTTTCACTGCAGGGAGTGCATATCACTGACATTCATATGATAATTAACAAAGTATATTGCATGAACTGACACAGAAATGAGGAAATGACTGTGTCTTGTACATCCTGATACATAGTGTCATTGTGCAAAATGTATTAATACAGTTTGCAAAGTATTGTCATTATGTGAATATTATGTAAAATTTGATTTGGCATTATGTCCGTTACATTATCTTCATCAAATCTAGGAAATGTTTATAATCAGCTGAATTGTCACGTTCTTTTTCAGTAGTTGAAATTAAGCAAATAGCTCCCAAAAGGGATAACAATGTAGATAAATTGGTACATATCTCTCTTTACCTGTGAACCCATTTAGAACATACTTGCAGGCATAATACACAGTAAACCACCAGTTTTATCAAGACTGTGTCCAATCTGCAGTGGATTATCTGCACCGACTCAGTGGGAAAGTGTGGTGTGCAGAGCTGTTGTTGAGCTGCAATGGCAACTCCATTAGGACGTGTGGAGAGATGGTGAAGGATTTTTATCTTAATCCTCTCCACACACTCTTCACCCCCACCACGACACTGGGGGTTTTGAAAAATTGCGCGAGTTGTGCTGTACATGAAATAAATGAATGAAGAAAATATTGATTTGCACCTGTAAACAGGAAGGCCAAAGATGAAAGTAAAATAGTGCCTGTGCAGAATTACACTACAAAACTGAATTTGTGAGAGCATGAGGGCTATGTTTGTTTCTTCTTAATTTTTCTGGTAAAGTTTTAGTAAGAAATATAAGAATTGTTTATTTAAAGTGAAGGCAGATGTTTTAATTGCAATAAGCAAACAATTCGAATATACTCCAAACATCAGTAGCATCAAGATACAATCCTTAGTTGGGCAGGATTATTCAGCATCATGGTACGTCATAAGGTGCATAGTTTTGACGTGGATGGTTGCACAGGTAAAAATAAAACTACATATATACTTTATACAGAAAATGGTGTTAAATGTTTTTGTCAAATTCATATTTAAATAGCATTAAAATTTCAGTGCTTTGAAAATATTTAAGAGAGCAAGCAATTTACACACTATTATTATTGATGGCAGAATGAACCCATACATGTAAACCTCGTGACAGGGGGATTAGGGGTGTCTCCTGTCCCTTCCTGAACACTATGAAGACTCCTGTATATGCAAAATTGGTTTTGAAAAATTTACTCTTTTCCATTTATTTCTTTTCACATTCAGTTCCAGCATATTATATTTACAATAATACTGCCTGTGATGACGTAACTGAACTGGCTTATGAATGGAAGATAATTTTGTTGCTATTTTCACCCAATGATCCTGTCGGAATGTTTCATCTGAATTCACTTTATTGAAGTGTGTCTTGGTGGACTAGGCTCTGGAAGCAGAAGTAATTCCGAAAGTAGAAAAGTCATTAATTGGATGTCAGGTTACTGAAGAGCTTAGAATACATAAAACAATAAAAGTTGTGATTCTTTTTGAGAGGCTGCTTTGTCAAGATGGATTAGAATCTATACTGTTGATGATCAAAAGTAATTGGACAGGATTATCTCCAAATGCCAAAACACCGAAATCCAAATAACCAAAATATCACGTGAAATTCAATGTCTGGACAGAAGTTTGAATTTCATCGGATGCAATCACGTTCAAAGAGACATAAATTTTTATTCTTCTCTCCCTGTAAAGCTGATTTAAAACTGTTGGTAAGAATGACATCATGCATCATGCTGAAAGCCCATCTCATAAAGCTCACAACAATAAATATGCCACCTCTGAAATCCATGTTTGTGGAATCTGTATCAGATGTAGATAAAGTTAAATGTGCTAAGACACTATTTGCCAAATTATAACCAAAAATGATCTGTTTCTGGTAGATCATTTTGCGGATCACTGAAAATAATGTTCACAGATTGAGAAATCATACAGAAGTTCTCATGCAAGAGACAACTACAACCATAGTGACTGATTTATTGTTCACAAGAAATCATAAGTTTAATTTTTATAATAATGATATGAAATTTTTATTATATAAACTTATGGTCATGAGTGACCACCAGCAGAACTCTACAAGTTACCATTATTTTTAGGCAAATATGCATTCGATACTATTCTGAATCACCATGTGGCCAAAATCTGATATAATCCTTTCTAAAGATGAATGTAAACCAGACTAAAGTACATGTCACTAACAGCCAGCATTGTTGTTGTTATGGGTTTAACATAATTTTTCAGCACACGATATGCTGTAACTGTTGGCAACCTGGGAAAAAACGGTTCAGAAGCATGACCCACTGGAAGTTACTCGTAAGCTTTCTCACATATCCACGTTGACTGAGCCCTAGACTTAAAACCACACTATAGAGGTTAATTCACACCATGACATTCATACTTGCTTCTTTTACCTTATGGCCACGGTCACAGTCAGGAAAAAATTGTGTTGAGGTTATTTCCTAAATGCCTAGATGGACTCTCATCATTCTTGGCATGAATTATTATGAAGATAGGACAGTTCATTATATTACATACTTGCTTACTCCCTGGAATTTGGAGATGGGGTCACATTGAAAATTTGCATTAAGGTTTTGATTTAAAAAAATTCTTATATATTTTTCATTTGCTTACATTTTCTAACCTATTAATGGAGCTTCTTCATACCCGAGTTGAATAAATATGAACCTGAGACAGTTCAGTTAGTACTGTGCACATTCATTCCTTTCAGTTAGGGGTCAAAGTTACAGTAGCAGAATATTTACATTAAGGCATTTTGGTTTTTTCATTTGTTTGTATTTCTTAAATACTTTGATAGATTTTGTTAATACATGGGATGAATAATTGTGAAGCTAAGATAATTCATTCTTGACATGCTGACTTGCCTCAGTTACCTTGGGGTCAAGGTCAGTTATGGAAAATTTCTGTAGACATTTTGGTTAAATGTATTTTCATTTACCCATATTTACAAAAACCTTTGATATGCTTTCATCATAATTGACATTAATTATTATGAAGATAGGACAATCCATGCAACTACAGGCTTGATTGTCCTTTTAGTTTGGAGTCAAATTCAAGTAGAAAATTTGCCGGAAAGTTTTTGGTTTAAAAAAAAATTTGTTTGCTTACATCTCCTTAACCCATTGGTTAATTTTTTTCATGCTTGGGTTTAATTAATGTGAACCAATGACAATTCATTCTGTGACACGCTCTATAACTCCTTTGACATTGGCCTGAAGGTCATATGTTGTACATTCTTAATTCTTAATTTGTGTGCTTGACATTCAGGCCCCTGCCTTTTATTTGCATCAGTAATATATTTTATTGTTTTCAGAGCATATATATATATAATGTTAAAAAAAAATATAAAATTGTGTATTTTCTAGGCTATTTCATGAGATATTTCTTTCCATATTTTAAAATATTCACTTAAGCAGGGCACAAAATTAGCAGTAGTGTACAAGCCTGAGGCTAGTAAGAAAAGGTTTGTATAAATTTCAATAGTTCTATAGTTAATCTCTTCATGTCTGACATTGTTTTGCAGGAAGGACTGGTAAATTTCTCCATTCACAAGGAAATTTATTTTAAAATCTAGTCCTGATATTGTATACTGTTTATTGTTTTTTTTTTTTTCCTTTCTAACATAATGTAAGATGCACATGTGATTTTATCCAAGTTTTTACACTGCCTTTGCTCTTCCGGGGGGATTTCCCAGGTTCTTCCTTCACTAGAGATACTGGCTGCCATGTATAGGCTATCATGTATTGAAAAACGGTATTAAACACACAAGAACAAAACAAGCATTCCTTTTTCTGTCTCAGAAAGCCATTATATGGGTTTCCTTTAAATAGAAATAGCAACAGAGCCAGCGTTTGAACACTGTCACTAGCTGGAACAGTCTACATTCACCCCAGAGCCAGAAACTTTAAGGCAAATTTGGCATTGGGTAAATGTGACATCTTCATTATTTCCTTTAATTTGATTTTTTTTAACAAATTTCATATTATCCAATATTTATTAGTCCACACTTGTCACAATTGAAGAACTTGTGTGATCCAAGTAATGATGTCACGATCGCAAAACAATGTATTGAATTTTTTCAGTCATTTTCAAAAATAAGAATTGGGAACTTTTATGCATTGAAAAACTCGACTTGAAAATATTTTACTTTGAATCAGTTTTTAAAAATGTTCTATTGGCTCAGACTAAGAGAAACGGATATTTGTTAGCATCGGGAAGAGACTCGCACAAAGCCTGGCTTGTAAAGTCACAAGAAACATTGTGCATGAATTTAGTGATGGGAATGAAGCCCAAATGGTACAGTTTATAGTACTTGGAATAGAGAGGAGAGCAAGAGGGGTGGGGTGAAAATACTAATTACTGTAGGTGTTCTTCATTTGGAAATGGACAAAAGCCACCTAGGACAGAAACCCCCCCTGACAGGGATGGAACAAAAGCCACTCAGGGAGAGGACAAAAGCCCCACCTAAATTTACATTTCTTGAAAAATAACTTTATGATTGTTTTAATTATTACCTGTTAATCACAGCATTTTTAACATGCAGTCACTGAGTGATTAACATGAGTAAATATTTATAATTTTTTTTATTATATGCTTGATATTTTTAAGAATATAATTCTACACAAAGGCATGTTTAAACATTTACAGTATGGCATACCATCCCATTCTGTACACCCTACTGATTTTAAAAATGAAATGCATCAAGGATATAAACAATGCAGAAACCTTAGCCATATCATTCATTGATTTATAATTTCTGACCTGATTGTTGCCAAGGGGTCCCTAATACTTTCATATTATTGGCATTTGAACGCAAATGGAGTCTTCCAATGTAAACAAGCAGACAGACTGCTTGCTGTCCATTTCTGGTTTCTAGAATAGTCTATTTCAATAAAAACTGTTGTCTGCATTTAATATTTGCAATGTCTGGTTATAATATTTCTAAAACAAATTGAACAAATAAATAGGAACTCTTGTATACATGTGTTCAAAGAGATTTAATTCCAGAATTTATGGAATTTTTGAGATTATCAAAGTCATTGAACTAAATCACATCTGTTGCTTGAAAACAGACTGACCCAAGCAAATATGTTGCTAAAGAAACTCCCATTTGATTCGAAATGTCAACAAGTTGGCAGTGTTGTGGACCCCCTGGCAACAATCAGGTTAGAACTTACAAAATCAATACATGAAATAACTAAGTTTTGTGCATTTATTTTATATCCTTGATGTCTTCTGTTTTTGATATCGGTGGGGTATGCAAACAAATGGGATGGTATGAAAATACTGTTTACAGGGCTTTCCTTATCAGCAGGGTGCCAGGTGATCTACCTGCCTACTTTTACCTGCCCCTGGGTGGGGGAGGGCTTCTGTCCTTCATTGCTTTTGCCCTGGAATCCCTTATGTTTTCTTGAATGTGTTTACATGTGCCAACATGTTGACAGTGTTCAAAGCTCCAGAGGTTACATCACAAAGCATGTGCATTGCTACTTGTTGTATGGGGTCAAGACAACTCTATGCAGTTTTCAGCGATGAAAGTGCTGCAAGGAAGAATAAATTAAAATTAAATAAAAAAGTCAAAGTACTAATTTAAAAGAAAAGAAAACTATTTGATAATATTAAATAACATAGTTTACTCTTAACATAGAATACATATTTCGTGTGGGATTTTTTCTCATACAGGTTTGTCAACAATAGATTAACTTCCCTGCTTAGTCTTAAAATAATATTTCATTGTATTTGATGGATGTTTATAATTCAATGTATGGTTAATTATCAGTGTGCTGTGGTCAGTATGAAAAAGATAGGCACAAAAGATGTTTGTGTCCTACATGTAAAATATGTCAGTTTTAAAAAAATATCCACATTTAGTATTAAATTTCAGAGAAAGTTGCAGGATTCCCATGTGGAAGATAGATGAATTAGACGAGACAAATTTGTTTCAGAAATTAAGTACTTGAAATTGTTTAATTTTTTGGTCGCAATGGATTATTTTAGGGTAATAATTCTCTTTTTTTGAACTTAAAGTTTTACCTGCTTATAACATATTTTTAAAAAATGCCTTTCGTGTGCTACATTTGGGTTTTCTGCAGGTGAAAATATGCAAGATATTTCAGTTTCTTATGCCACAAACTTAGTAGATCCAATGTTATTACAACTTGTGCAGTCAAACATTTTTTAATAGATGTACTATAAAACCTCTCTTGTGTCATTTATTACCACCATTATCCTGCATGGATTGATTTTATTATATGATTGAGCTGTTGTCAGCAACCACCTGCAGAATACAACCAGTGGCCATGATTTTCTGGCAAATAAATGCATTTAGATGCTGCAATAAACAACTGTTTTGCAAAAAACAAATGAACACTGCTGACTTAACCATGACTGATTAAGAGTGCCTGGAAAGTGCAGATTGCACTTAAACAACACAGCCATGCATGACTGAATCGTAAAAGAGAGATAAATATGACTGACCCTGCTATGGCATGCTCCTTTATAACATGAATTTGGATAGAACACAATTGTGGCGTGGCTCCTGAAATTTCGTATTTTTTGTTGCACAAAAAAATATTTATTTTTTCAAAGTGCGAGAAATAATGTATTGCAAGTTTATTATAACTTTGGGAGAGAGATTATGTATGAATTTGAATATACAATGATTGTGGCATGGCTTCTGAAATTTCTTCTATATGTATTTTTCTCCTACATGAAAAAATATATTTTCATATTAAAAGTATGAATAATATTGTGTAAAAACATTATGATTTTGGGGAAGAGATTGTGTATGAATTTTGATTATAACATGTTTGAGGTGTGGCTACTGAAATTATAAAGATTTTACCAATTTGTTGAAGTTTTATGCTAAAATAAACCTTATTGGAAATATGAAAATCTGAACCAAGGGCCAGGTCTTTTGAGAACTTTAATATTGAAAGATGTCAGCTCATAATTTTTGTTAATCTTATTATGATCCATGAACAAGAAAGTCATTGTTTTCTTTGTGTTTGACTTAAGTGCATTCTGTATACAGGTTTTGCTCAAACAATATTAGACATGTTCTTGTTATACTGCGTACACATCCAAGCACCAATTAATGTAGTGGTCGGTAAAAGATTCTAACCTGATTTTATGAATTAGTTAATGTAAGTACATTGCTAATCATCAAAGTCACTTGCAGTGGTAAAACTTTTTCAAATTATGGGCCAACTGACTTGTTATAACATGGTTCCGTACATAACACAGTCCATTTTTTTTTACCCCAGCCATTGTTATAGCGGGGTCACACTTAACATATATATTCCATATTTGCCTAAAGCCTGATCAAATCCACTAATTCATAGATAGGATGAGTAAGTGTTATTATAGTTAACGGTGCAGTTCTTATGTATTGAGTCTGAAATTTATTGACATGTCAAGTTAATTTATGGACAGGATAAGTAAATATTGCCTTATTAATTTTGTAATTTTCATGCAAACCTACATGTATATATCAAATGTAATTGTAAATGTTTTATGATAGATCTATATCTTTATTGTTACACAAATTACTTTGAGATGACAAGACTTAAGAATAATAAATAAAATGCATGTACAGCAATTGTGGATATTTTCCTTTCTTAAACCTGCTGCATTTTGACCTTGAAAAATTGTAATCTTACACAAACCTGTTTTGAGAGACCACCTGTCTTAAAGTCCCAGTGCCACTATTTATCATAAATTTCACCATTCTTCCAATCTAAAGTTTGGAAGGAAGGAAATGATTTGTTATAAAAGCTATCTGATATAAATTGTTCTTTGAAATAATCAAGATGTTGGGTTTAAAAGACCTTCAAATATTCAGTTTAGAATTAAGAGGTGCCAGGCTGTAATTCATTCAACAAAATCACTTGTAATTCCATTCTTTTTCTGTAGTAATCTAATAATAACCACATTCGCACATGGCACAGATTGATTCAAGAGGTAATGAAGAGAGGTAAGTGTGCTTGTATAAAGTGGATCTTTGAAGAAAAAGCATGCATTATATGAAAATAAGATTGAGGTGAATGTTGGTAATTATCAGGGGTGCTGCAACAATTTGATGGGTGAACTTAGGCTGCAGAAAATTCAGCATAGCATGGTGCTGGCTTCTCATGTTTACAATGATGACATAATCAAAGCTTGTGCTCCAGCTTTCAACCTAAATTGGTTGACCCATGGATATCACCGATCAACATTGGATTAATTAATACATTTGAAAAATGGCAGGGCTTTTTGGTTCGAGGGAGAAATTACATTGCTCATAATGTGATAACGTCAGTATAATCTGGTTTTAATGGAACCCAACAATGTTTAGGACCAGCATTTCTTGAAGATATGATATTATTCAGATGATTTGGCACACACAACAATTTGTATGAAATGGCATCATTATGGCTTTAAGAGACCGTTTTCTTGTTGGCAGAAGGGATGGTCTCATAGGATGGGTTTTACTGTAATAGTACTAGTGAAACCTTCACTTCAGTAATGTGATATATATTTTAATATTTTAATATTTTCAGCTTCACCATTAGTAGCAAGCAGTCATACAGCAGTGATGATGAAACAGATGATGCAGATAGTGTAGAACAGGACCATGTGGGAGGTATCCAAACCAGGAAGCTAATCAACCGAGGACGCTGGACCAAAGAAGAGGTTCTGTTAAAATTACTAAAACTCTACGTACTCATTTATTATTAAAAAGCTTCTTAAAAGAGGGAGTGTTATTGAAAAATCATGTAGACTGGTATTCTGAATGACATTTGCAACCTAGACAACAGTGACTTTGCCCAACTTGCCCAGATAACCATAACCATTGTTGGAAGGACTATTCAGATTACTATAATCATTGTTGGAAGGACTATTCAGATTACTATAATCATTGTTGGAAGGACTATTCAGATTACTATAATCATTGTTGGAAGGACTATTCAGATTACTATAATCATTGTTGGAAGGACTGTACAGATTGCATAGCCGAACAGTTGGACCTTAATGATTCCTCTTTTAGACAAGTGTCCAATGGCAAAGTTTAGTCATGGGCAAGTGTAATTTTAAAAAAATGAACTGAGAATTCTAGTTGAGAACCCAAATGCAATTTATATAGCATTTTGGGGGAAAAATTGAGAATCACAACAGGAAGCAGATGAGACATTTTCCTACCCCAAACTGCCAGTGTTCCCCTAAATCTAACAAATCCTCCAGTTGTGCTTCTTATATGGGGGCAAGAGGTACATAAAACATTCCCTTGACAGCTTCCACCAAGGTGGAGCACTGTCCCAAGACTATTTTCATAAAACAAGGTTCTATCAAAGCGTAGCTGTCAGCCAAATATTACTCATGTGCATCCAGGAAAAAATTTCTTTCACAATGTTTGTAATCAGCTGTCTTGTTCAGAATAGAGGGAGACTTGATCCCAATGTATCATCTCCTGTTTGATATTTTTCCACTTTTGCCTTTATGTTTAAAACCAGTTTTGTATAATATGCATTATTTCTTCACTGTCTACCTTAACTCGTTTTGGCTACCTATTTTCTTTCTGCATGCCGCTCTCTCTCTCTCTCTCACTCTCTCTCTGTTTGTCTCTCCTCCTTCCCTTCCTCTGTCTGTCTGTCTCCTTTATTTCTTGAAAATAACCTTGCATGACTCATACCTGTATATTAATGGCCCCATGTATATAAAGATCACGTCTGATAAATCAGCCCCAGATCTGTACTGATGCTAATTGATGGTTACATCACACAATCGGTGGAAACAAATGTGTCTGCGACATGGGGCGCATTTTAGACACCATTAATTCTCACAGCTCTTGAGTTATGGTTAACTCATGTGTCCATTCAGCACTATTTACAGAATATTTCTGGATCAAATTCTACATTTGATAATTTGTAAATCCACATGGAATTGCACAACCCTATCCCATGTGACCATTTCTAAATTTGTTTCTACATACTGCTGTTTATGAGATACATCAGCCAGTCCAATACAACTTCTGTTTGTTTGCTCATTTGAAAACTTTGGTTGGCAGAATCCAGGGTACACCCAGGATGAGTCACATGATCAAAGTAACTGAACTTAATAGGTGACATCAGACCCCAAAACCACCCATCAGTTATCAGTACAGGTTTTGGGTGCTTATTTATCAGACTAATAAAGATCCTTTTTGTGTGGTCATCAGAGCAATTCTTTATATGGTGTTTGATTGTGTGTGTAACATCTATATACTTTATTAACAAATAAGTTGAACTTTCCATTTCAGGATGAGAAATTAAGACATGTTGTAGCCTATGTTCGTAACTATGACTGGAAGAGAATAGCCAGCTACTTTTCTGATAGGACTGATATTCAGTGTCAGCATCGTTGGCACAAAGTGCTCAATCCTGACCTGATCAAAGGGCCTTGGACCAAAGAGGTAAAGTGTAGTTTCTGGGGCAGACAAGTTTTCAAGAGTGAAATATATTTTATACCCACAACATAGGGGTTCAATGCCAAGAGAAAGTTGACTGCTCCTGTGCATTTGTCTGTTCTTTATTAGTTTGGATGCATGATAAAGCACGAGTTAATTGACATAAATAGATTAAAAAATTATGAGGTTCTTACAACACGTGCATTACCAGAAATAGTTGTTGGACAGATTATGAATCAGTTCTGGCCTTAGATGATGTCCATCTGGCATCAGCACTGAACATTTTCTTTGACACTGTTTCTCATAGAGTCACATAAATTAGTGTGTATGTGTGTTATGTGAAGTATTCCACATTTTGGTGAAGGTTTGGTTTCCTGTGACCTATATTTGATGCTTCTGTGATCTGGGTTAACCTTTGCATATTGTTTTGTTGTTTGTTTGTTTGTTTTGGGTTTTTTTTGTTTTCTCAGGTACTGTTGTCTGTTGGTAAGTGTGTCAGGAATATTAGTGAAATGGGGTAATTGAATTATATTTCATAATTCAGTGATTTGTGATTTCCTTTGCATCCTGATGTTTGCAAAATAAAAAAAAAATAGTTATTATTAGAAACCTATATACTAAAATTAAAATATTAAACTTGGACTATGCCAGGTACAGCAAGTAATTTCCAATAATTCTGACCTAGACTCAAATAAACATATTTACTTATGTTAATAATGATCCTGATATTAAGCCCATACACATAGAGAATATTTTAGCTATGTATTAGTTGTTTACAGAATAAAAATTTTTAAAAATCAATTCAGGTCAAGCAGAAATGAACTCAATTTTGGACAAGGTCAAGTCCAACATACAATGCTACATTGCAATAGCATGTAATGAAATATAAAAAACTAACAAACAAACAGTGTAAACTAAATATGCATAACAAGAGTGTAGCGTGATATGCAGGATTCATTTGTAAGAATTATTGCATATTTTATACAGAAAATGAGCTTTGCAATCCTGCTACATTGCCTTTGATAGTTTTCTTGTTTATGCTTACTTTATAAATGATGACAATAAAAAATCTTTAGCTGAATTTAGCTTCTTAGATTTTGGCAGATCATTTAGTATTGGAAATTTAAGATTTTTGCAGGTGACCTCATTAGATTATAAGTTTCTTAACCTAATTTTGAGGATGTCATAATCCAAAGTCATAACATTTCTTCTTCCTTACGAAGTATAGGCCTGACGTATGTTACTTTTCTGACATCAATGTTATTGTTATTTTTCTTGTCATATACATCTGTGTTAAATTTTGGCTTTTATCTCAGTTTCTCTGACTCTGTTGCATTACAGGAGTGATTGGGCAGGCATCTGTTTTATTTTTCAGATGCTAACTTAAGTTCTAGCAAAGAGATTTCAACACAACTTGCTACATGTGTTCCCTGTAGCATAGTGAAGAATCCTTTTGACTTTGGGTTCAGCAACTCCAAGGTCAAGGTTGCTGTTGCTATACAATTTATTTTCTTTGTGTCTTGATTTGGGATGATAGCTTAAGTTATACACATCAGAATGCAACAAACATTTTACTTTAATAACATTAAGACACTAACTGCTATTGGTGCAATGCTTTTCCTTTTTGCAGGTGCCAAGTCTCTTGTCCATGCTAAATATTCCCTTATCCTTTTGGCAGTTTCAAGGTCAAGATATGATCCTTGTATGAATCTTTAGAGCCAACTTAATGAATATCTTCCTGTTTTACCTTGGACTATGACGGAAATACACATGAATCAAGATGCTCAATGAATTTCATCTTTGTTGTTGCCTTTAACCGATTTGTTTTCTTTGACATATTGTTTTTCTTGCATTGTTTGAGTCTTTCTTGTCCTAGACCTTTCACTGTATGTTTTTGTGTTCCTTTTTGATGAAATTGAAGGGTTTTGCACAATGCTTTGCAAAGTGGTGCTTTGGTATTTGTTATTTTTGCTTAGTACTGCTAAGGTCCCTATTTGGGGATTCCTGACAATATTCTGTTTGTCTTCTTTTAGCTCTACTGGTCATGTATCAGAAGACCAGAAAATGAGCTTTTGTGATAGTCTCTTGTTCATCATCTGACATCTATCCATACATTAGGACAAGTTTGTTATCACTTTTCCTCTCAAGCTACATGGAAGAATGCTATGAGACTTTACACACATTCATTCTATGATATATTTTGTCCTAGATGAAAATGTGCAGCTTGAACATAAAATATTATAAAAAAAACTTGTTTTGCTGCTCCTCTGGAACAGATGGTCAAAACAACATGGAGTTTAACTAAAAGACTTCTGATAATGTAAAGTTGGTACAAAATGAACATGTTGTTGATCCAATGCCCAGTATAGCCACCATGGCAGCCAGCTTGAAAATCTTGTTCTTGCATCTGAATGGATGTCATATTAGTATGGGGTTTTTATTATAAAGAACTTAAAGTTATGTCTATTTGGTCCTAAATGAAAATGGTACTGATCTGACATCCATTATGGCTGCCAAATCTTTATGGACAACATGTGGGTCCTTTCCATTTTGAAGGTAAGTTACTGGCTTCATTTCCAGGAACCTCCTTCCCTGTTGTGGACCCTGTTTTCTTTCTTCAGCCTGGACTGGTTCCTCTAAGGAGCTGCACACAATCTTCCCTGTCATGGACCCTGTTTTCTTTTATCCAGTCCAGACTGGTTCATCTAAAGAGTTTCACACCCTTCCACAGTAAGGTTCAGTAGAGAGGGTGGCAGATGATAAATGACCAAAGTCAAGGTTCTCAGATCATTTTGGCACTGAAAAAAGACAGAAAGTTTTGACTCTTCAGTCTGTCAGCCTTAAGTAAATTCCTTTGGGAAGAACACTTAAAAATGGACACTAATGCCTTAGTAATGCTATAAAAGCCATATAACTTTAAAGTCTCCATAGATCTGCCAGATGCATATCTTTATATCCCTATTTTCCCACCAGGAGAAGCCTCAACCATGATGTAATTTAATTTCTGACTCATCCATTTGGACACAACTCTGCCCCAGAACCTTTAGCTGGGTGATGTGGGTAATAGCAACTAACTTGAGAACTTTCGAGCTCCCATGTCTTCCAGTATTTTGATGACTGGTTGATGCACAACATCCTCAGAGATACTCTCCTGAGGGACTTGTTCCTGTTGGTTGAAAATGACTTGCTTGGATCTAATTCCCAACTAAGAGAAGTCAGATCTCGTGCTGCTTAGGAATTTTGCTGACCAATCAGGGGTGGGGGGTGGGGTAGTGTTCCCCCAAACTAGATTACTCAGATTTTGGCCCTCATCAGCCAAAATATTTTTCTCATCTTGCCTTTACCTATCTCTCTCTCCTAGGCCCAGATCATGGTTTTGGACCTAGTTCCCTAGGGAGACTCCATTTATACCATTCACCATTTCTGCTTCTTGCAAACTGGAAATTGTGCAAGGCTAGGTGGCAATCAACTTCTCAAGTATCAATACCAAGTGGAGAATCTTCTGTAATTGTTGCAGTATGAAATGTGTTGATCTAAGCTATACCTCTTTAACTGCAATATCAGACTTTGTTTTCAATGAAAAATAATGTTCTGTATCTACCGTTAACTCATTCGGCCCCAGAGACTTTGTCATTTTCACCTGAAATGGGGATAGGAAACGGATTTTGAAGGTTAATTCTGAATACCTCCAAATACCTCTGCTTCTAAGAGTTTTTTGCTTGGACTGATTCCTAGTTGTGCTAGAAACGTTTTTCATTGGCTATTTGGCTTGCACATATGCAAAAGGGTAAAAAATTTTTGATTTTTTGCTTATTGGACCCATCATTTCCGACTTCTGGCCACTTCTTACTCCCAATCCCCAACTCATCCTACCTTTTGCAAAGGGTCACCTGTCAGTGTGCAATTCAGACCATTCTGTCTTAGATCACAGGCCAAAAAGTCTAAAATCCTGACACAAAATCCAATTCTGACAATGAGCAAAAATTTTTGGTGTCCAAAAAATTGGGTCTCAAGAGATACGTTTTCCCCTCTGCATTTTGTAATGTGAGAAGAAAGTCCAGATTATTTGGTATCGTTGTAGAGCTACATCTGTCTGCTTTATTGTAATACCACCCACTTTGGTGTATCTTAAATGACCTTGTTGCTATGGAGCTTGAAAGTAGGGTACTGCCTCATCACGCCTACAGGCAGGATCAGTCCTGAATAAGTTAAGGGTTATGAGGCAGTCCTTTCTCACACATTAAGTTCTCTATGGGTATCACCATTGGTTTGGATCCTCATCTTTCTGATCTTATCAGGTATTTTGAACTTCAGATAAACTTGTATCTCTCTCATTAATGCCTAGAAGGAACCTTTTGTGTTTTCTTTACGTGTTATCAAAAACCCCTTATGAACCTGAGTGAAACTTCCTGTGAGAATCTTTTGATTAAGACTTTTATCCTGCTTTCCTTAGCATCAGTGAGAAGAAGTGAAATACATGCCTTGTTGGTGGAAAAGGGTTGTTTATTGTTCAGTGGTAACCATGATTTAGTTTCTCTTTCCCAAATTCAGGTTTCTGGCAAAGAATTAGCTACCTACAGTAGCCCTTGTTCTGTTAAGATTCCCATTGTTGCTCATATCTGTGCGTGGAATGATCAGAATAGGCTTGTTTGACAAGTTAGGGCATTTAGGTGGTTTGTTTTTTTACTTTAAAAGGAAAAGGAAAGGTTGGTATTGTTTCTTTCTTGCTCTAAAGGGTTCCTCTGACACATCGATGGCTACCATTTCTAGGTGGATTGTTGTCACTATCAAAAGGGTTTGCGAGTCCCTTGCTGCAATCTTTCATGAGAATTAAAGCCCATGAGGTTAGGGCCTGCTTGAATCACTCCTTGGATGATGTCAGGTGAGCTGCTATCTTTTGATCTCACTCTGCTTTTTCATCATTAGCACACCAGAGCAAAAACATTTATTTATTGTGTCTGATTGTGACAGCAGAACATGTGGCAAAGCCATTTATAAGCCTTCTGTAGGAAATGCTCCTACAGTAAGGGTAAGTTCATACTAGTTTGTTTTGAGGCCATCAGCCTCTGTTCCAACTGGTAAATTCAGCAATGCATTATTAGCCATTAATGTATTATTGCTTTTATAATGTATTGGTGAGGGGACAAATTCTAATTCTGTAATAGTTACCTACTATTACTGCAGTGATTCCATCCTTTCTGCTGTCTCTAATGCCCTGTAGTCTTAGTCCAAGTAAAAAGAGGAAAATATATTGTATGTTGACTGTGACTAAGGAATCAAACAGAGATTTCAATTATGTACCTCCAATTACTCATTGGAGAAGGGAGTATTTAGCTTGGACTGGAGACTAGACACTTTGGTAAAGGAAAGCAGCGTATAAATAGCAGGTAAATTTGACATGATTACAATTACTAGTTGTGCCCTGTTCCCTCCCCAATACATGTTTGGTCCTAGGAAGATCTCTGTGGGTTTGGAGGTAAGTAGTTGCAAGGTCACAGCCACTGTTGCTCAAAATAGTTTTTACTTTTACATTTAATTTTCAGATGATAACTTGTTACATGTTAACTTCCTGTATACGGTTGTTTAAATCCATAAAGTACACTAAAATACATTTTGTTACCTTTCTTCCCAAATAATTAGGCTGCATATCTTTACTTATAATCAAATCTACTACAGATACAGCTGCATACAGAATAATAACTGTTTGGGGTAAATTTCATGCCAGGAATAAATCCCAGATGGGTGAAGATTATCTTAGGAGTAATGTTAAAACCATATTTGTACATGTGTACTTAAGTATACTGCAGAAAATAAAATCAAATAGCTAACCTCTTATGGGCATCCTTGTTTTTTTTTCTTTTCATTTCTCTAATGTGTGTTACCAAGTCTTGTATTTTTACTCTGATGTCCATATTGAAAATGAATGCTTAAAAATACAGATTTATTAAAAAAATATATCCTGAAAAAAATGTTCCAGTAGAATACATATGCAAATTAAATATTTATTTTTTATATTCCTTGTTGACAGTGTAGGACTGCACAGGTCTGGTAACTTTTTATAGTCAAAAAGTCCTGTGGTTTGATTGAAATTTCAGTTTCCAATAGTTATTAGCGCTTTATGTCAATATCACCTGCTCACAGAAATTTAAAAAAAAACTACCAAAAACAACACCAGAACAAAATGATGATGATAAATGAATCTTCAATTTGTTTACCATAAAAAATAATTTTAGTTTTAATTTTATTCTTTTATTATAATTTTCCTACTCCTGTATTTGATTCAACAGGAAGACGAAAAGGTTCTGAAACTAGTCCAACAGTTTGGACCAAAGAAGTGGACCATTATTTCAAAGTACTTGAAGGGAAGGACTGGAAAGCAGTGTAGAGAAAGGTGGGTCACTCTTAATGCAAGAACCCTGAACGTGCATGTAATTACTTATTTAAGATCTTGAAAATGACTTGAATAATTCATTTGCATGTTGTGTTTGTAGGTGGCACAATCATCTAAATCCAGAAATAAAGAAGTGTGCCTGGACAGAAGAAGAGGATCAGCTCATTTATGAACTCCACAAGAGATTTGGCAACAGATGGGCTGAGATAGCCAAGTATTTGCCAGGAAGGTAAGTTACAGTGCAGGCTCAAAGTGTAATGTCCATGCAAGATCTTAACCATGTAATTGTTTCTTGGTGTAGTTCAGTGATAAACATTGGTTTAGTTGTAATGCTTATGGATTGGGGCTTGTGGTAATTAGGATGTTTAAGGCACAAATTGAGATCTATGTCTATTTTATCAAACTGTCTCTAAAGAAAATCAATTGCAAGAGTTAGCACCTACATATGCCAAAATATAATTAATAATCTAAGCTTGACTTTTAGGGTTCATTTTTTTTATGCTTGTTCATTTATGAATTGCAAGCAGCTTGTGCTTTGGGCGAGTGGTTTTCGTTCTGTTTTGGAATGGTGATAAAGTGTTATTACTAACTTGCATTGATAGTATTTAAGTTCCTGCAATGCTCCAACAGTGATAAACTAGTAAGTTGTCATTGGATATTCCATGAAATGCTTGCTATGAAGCTAGAATTCGACAGGATCAGTAAAATTGTGATTGTTTTTTAAAAAATTACTTTTGGTTAACTCACTAACCCTGTGTGCCATGAGGTACCATACTTCGGAGCTGGTACCATTATCATTATTTACAATACACCAAAAAGTGGGTGGTATTGCACAAAAGTAGACAGATGTGGCTCTACATTGATACCAAATAATTTAGGCCTTCTACTCTCAGTGCACAATGCAGGAGGAAAACATAATTTTTGAGACCTGATTGGGGGGGGGGGGGCATAAATAACTGCTTGCCGGAACTGGAGTTTTTGTTCAGATTTCAGACCTTTTGGCCTGAGGTCTAAAGCAGACTGGTCAGAACTGTATACTAACAGGCGAACCTTTGCAAAAAGTAGGATAAGTTCAAGATTTGAAGTAAAAAGGGGCCAGGACAATGAAATGATGCTGCAATGGGGAAAAAAGTTTTACCCTTTTGCACATGTTTGAGCTAAATAGCCAGTTAAAACTAACGTCTTGAATAGGCATCCGGCTAAATGAAAATTGCTTGGCAGCAGATGTATTTAAATGTATTCAAAAGTAACCCCAAAAATGCATTTCCTACCCTGATTTGAGGTGAAAATGACACGAATCACCATGGGTTAATGTATTAATATGTTTGTAAGCAAAACATACTACAAATCATTAAGACTGCTCTGGTGGCCTAGTGGTTAGAGCCTCCGCCTCAGATGTGGGAGGTCATGGGTTCAATCCCTGGCCGAGTCATACCAAAGACTTACAAAAATGATACAGCTGCCTCGCTTGACACTCAGCATTAAGAGGTTAGTGTTAGGACTGGTCAGCCTGGTGTCAGGATAATGTGACTGGGTGGGACATCATGCTACATGTCTGTGGCATGATGCCCAAGTGCTAGACATCACTATAAACTGCCACACTGCAGACATCGTAGCGATATGACTGAAAAATTGTTAAAGCTACGTTAAAAAGTCCAAATCACACACACAAAAATCATTAACAAGATTAAAAAATCATTTTTGTTAGCTACTTGTCCCAGTGTCTGTTTAAGGACTAGAGGTGCACTTTATTATCGGTTTACTATTGTATTAATTCCAGTGGTATGCAACAGGGTACTTTTTCATTGTACCAGTACTGCAGTAGTCTCCATCATTTAGTAATTATGGACATTCATGAGTAATCATGTATAGAATTTAATTATGTTAATATATTTTCATTTTTCATGACAATATAATTAAGTTTTTTTTTTTTACAAAACAGTTGTAATTGTCAAAAATAAAGTTTGAATAGTAGAAGTAAACTTATATTTATGATCCTTTAATCATATGTTTGACGCATGTCCTGTGGCCAGATGGGATGATGTGAAAGATGAGGCAAATCGAACGTCTGGAAAACAGGGTCTGTAGGGGACCTTGAAAAGCCTTGAAAAATGAATTGTTCCCTCGAGGCCTTGAAAACACATTGAAAATTCAAAATATTGTCAGTGTACCTTGAAAAGCCTTGATTTTCATGAAACCTAAAGGAATTAATAAAATAGTTGTTGTTTTACAGAATTTAATAAAAAGAAAAAACGGGAAAAACAACAAAAAAAACAATCTCTCGCTAAGTTTGTGCTGGAATGGAAATTTTTCCACAACTGGCCTTTGCACAGTCGTACATTTTGAACTTCTGATTGTATGAAGCCCGGATGTAGCAGTGGTTTCAATTTTATCATTCGCTTCGACATGGCTGGCTGCCGATTCCAATTTTGGTGGCTAGATGAAGAAAACTATAAAGTTTGGATTATGTTATCTTTCTCAGAGAGCTTTGCAAAATGCAAATTATGCCAGAAGGATATTGATTTGCATGCAATGGGAGAGAGTGCTCCACATTTACATGCAGCTGAAAAAAACCCCAAGCTCTTGGCCTAATGGCACTTGATATAGGCAAAACAAGAAGCCTTCAGCATGAAATCATTTTTGACAAAATAGGGATGTCTGTGAACACAGAGATTCAAGTTTTAAAATAGAAACTGTATATAGTCTTAATTATGAAATTAGTTCAATCTGGTTCTATTTTTAGGATTGAGTGGAAATAGGACAAATGATAATTGCAATGAACATAATAAATCTAAAAATATATAATGCAGCTAAGCTGAGAGAAATATTAATATATCTAAAATGAAATAGTTCAAAATATCCATACGCTGTTTTTAAATAAGTGATAATATAAAAAACAAATATCTTTACTTTTTATGTTTATGGGGATGAGTGAAGAAGAAAGGAAGATACTGAAAAAGACATTGAGACAAGTACAGCTGCTACTGATGACTATGCATTGAAAGCAAAGCAAAGATCCATAGGAAAACTTTCTTTATCACGACATCAAAATAATTTGAGAAAAAGAGAAAAGGACAAAATCGCTGAACTTGGAGCTCTTGGAAAACTGCTTGATGACAAAGCTACAGGAACTGAAAAATTCACTCTAAAATATTTTGAACTTTGTAAATAGTGTAGTTTAGACAAAGTAAATGAACTTTGTTCAGTGACTACATTATTCTAATGCCCAGATGTAGGATGTTTAATATTAATGGGAAAGATATCAATGATCATACTATTGACTTCATGTTTTATTTTTGTTGTTATAAAAATAAATTTGCAAGAAATGTTCCTTGTATGGAGTACTAGTAAGTATCAGCTTGTGTTTACATACAGTTTCATTTATGTATCCTTTAAAATTAATGTAATAATGCACCTTGAAAATGTGATTTTGAACCTTGATAAACCTTAAAAAAACCTTGAAAATTTTGAAAGAAATGTGCTACTAACCCTGGGAAAAATTTTGGATTAAAAAACAATCTTTTGTGTTATATGCAAGCGTATGTTAATGTGTTAAGTACACATGTTCCTTTGCAAGACTGCAAATCATCCTAAGATTTTCAGGAGAGCAGTTTTCTGTTTCAATTTTACATAATTTCTCATGTCCGCTAAATATTTTGTTGTTCATGGAATCTTTTATGCTATCTTGCCCCGGTGATGGCATCCCACTCAAAGTTTCCATGCCTGTTATATCAATAGTATAGGGAGTAGATTGTAGGCTTCATGGTCAACACTAACCATATTTATCAGCAAGCTGTCTCATTTTAGCACAGTGTCTTTAACAGGGTGTAAGCTATGGTGTAAGCTGAATCATGTCACTTTTAGTTTTCAGATTACAACTTATACAACAATGAACATACAAATTCCTCTTCTATAAGGTACTGTCCATTTAACTGGGGGGCAGAGCTGCATTTTGTTTTGAGCTGAGATATTTTATTTTCATTTATCTCAAGATAATAATTTTTTTCAGATAATATAATGGATATAATGTAGTGTTATTTTGCTGTAAATCAGAGCAAGATATTTTTCCAGCTGTTGACAGAAAGTTTCAAAAATGTTCCATGCCACTGCTCTAGACAATTTCAGTATTCCTTGATATGTATTGTAGTATGTTCTGAAATACTGCAGTACAGAATGCTTTGTGATACCCAGCTCTATTTAGGACTAAAACTTAATCGGTGGGTGAATCCTGCCACCATTTGAAGAAAGGGAATTTTCTGAATATAGAGGATATAATGAAGAATTTATTGTATGGCATGAAAAGGTGTGCAATTTTTCCACATACTATTAGTGTGGTTACTCAGTTTCATGTCTTTTAATAGACCCTGTTGTACATGGGACAGCAACTTTGGAGACGAAATTTAAATCCTGTTGGTGCTGCATGTGCCTTCGGCTTCATAAACATGCATAAAAAATTGCAACCGTCTTTAAATTCTTGGCAGCAGATGTTGTTCAAAGTGTTCGCTATTCATGAATTCATGCTCAAAAAAGCTGTGGTAAATCACTGATTACATATCAAAGAATTAAATAATAATAAATTCTGTTGTTCAATCTGTCTTCTAAAATTTACTTGTTACAAAAAGCATTCAATTGTCCATGTAGTTTCTAGAAGCATTTAACTTGTGTCATAATTTCAAGTCACATTCCAGCCATATTTGATATTAATGTTACAGTTCTTTGTATGCAAAAGGTAAGGAACATTGTGCCGAATGCCAGGTATACCTTGTTTAATTATCACTCTACTGTAAAGAATATTAAGATATTTTATGACTATGTCTAAATGTAGAATGTTGTTGGCATTCCATGATATAGTGTTTTGTCTTTTTAAGAACTGATAATGCTATAAAGAATCACTGGAACTCCACTATGAAGAGACGTTATGAGAACGAAGTGGAAACAAGTGCCAGCTTTGATCTGCCTTTGGTGTGCACTCACCCTTATACCCCAAGTTCCAGCAGTAACCTTCAGGGGATTCATCCAGTTCAACTATTTAAGAATACTATTGATGGTAGTCAGACAGAGATGGTTCAAATTCCAATTTTTGGACAGCCAATCAACACTACAGCAAGGTATAGTTAGCTTCTATCATGAGGAATACTTCTACATAGTGGTGAAATTGATTTGACTTGTTTTTTTTTTTTCTCCATATATTTGTCGCAGACATGTTGACGAGTTTACACTGTAGTGCCAGATTTTATAAGCTTGTTGAAGAATTCTTTTGAAGAATTATTAGCTCTACTCATTCCCATGGTGTTGATGGTATGGCTAATATTTTCGCAACAATTGTGAGGATTAAAAATGTGTTGACTCCTTGAGTTAGAAAAACATCTTATTTCAGCTGCACACTTATTGTGATTAATTTGACTTGACATTTCTTTCTTTGAAGTATGCTGTTGACCTACCTTGCACACTCCAGTAATCATGTCCACTTTTTATGTCCTGGTGTGTGCATATATGTTTGTGTTTTCTTAGGAGTACTACACCATCATACCAAAAGTGGGTCATTGTGCCCTTTTTTATGTTTATGATATCACATACTTTTTTGTTTAATATCAGAACCCAGTGATTAAAATTTTCAGCATGATTT